>CAJVPP010000025.1:0-62043 GCA_910592005.1 Funneliformis mosseae | reverse complement strand
TGTCTTTTACTTTTTGGATCAAAAGAGGAACTTTTCATAGAAGAACTGCTACATAACTGAGCCTAGAAAGTTTTCAACAGATAGTTGTTTCACTGATTTCTAATTCTGAATCATTTTCTTCTAATATAACCTTCAGTTTCCTAACTGTAGTGAAATGATTATACTTAATGATCATTTCAATGTGTCAATATTTTATAGAGATTAATTTTGTGGGTGGCCAGATCGATGAATTTCTGAAATTTTGCCATTTTTTCGTAAAATAGCAATATATCTTTCACAAGAATATAAAGGAATTCCAGTTCAGTTAGAAATTTCCTTTGCATTATAGATATTTTTATCCCAAAGATATTTTACGACTTCATAATTTACTTTAATAGATGTTGATGGTATTTGCTATAGTGGTAATTTAGGTTAAGTTTAAAATAAACAAATAACATTTAAGATCAGGTTTTTTTATTTATTTTATTAAAAACAACATCATATTGCCTAAATCGACCTAATTAATAATGCGTCAAATCAAATTACCAAAGAAACTGTAACTAAAATATTATTTAATATTCCTATTACTATTACTTTTGACAGAAATTGTATATATATCTTATATAAACTTAGAAATTTTCTTTTAATATTATAATATTATATTTACTTATAATAATTTTATTAAAGGTTTTTTTTTTTTTTAGTAAAAAATTTATAGATCAAAATATAAGTTTATTTTATTTTAATATATTTATATTTAAAATTATTTAAATAAATCAAAATTTATTTTATATAATAAAATATTTTAATATTTTATATATAATTTTTTGGCTAATCAAAATTAATATCAAATAGAAAATAAATTAGTTTATAATTAAATAATATTAGTAAATATATTTTTAACTAATATTAAAATATGATAAATTATTATATATAATTTGATTAAAGATTTCAATTAAATTTAAATAAAATCCTATTATTTAAAAATAACATTATTATTATTAATAAATAAAAAATTAAACATTATAAATAAATTAAAATATTTTTAAATTTTAAATTATTTATTAAATATATAAAATTTATGCAAAAATTTTTATTTTTATTTATTAAGTCTATTGGAATTATTATAGATATTAAATTTTTAATTTATAAGATTGCAATTTATAAAAATAAATAATTATGATTAATTAATTATTAAAGTTTTATTTATATATTATATTAATAAGGTTAGATCCTAATATTTAATATGTAATAATAAATAACTACAGTATCTTTATTCTTTCTTTTTAGTAATAGTAGCTAACATTGAAATTTTCAAATTTTACAGATAAAATAAATATTTAATAAAGTATCCAATTATTTTTATATTTTAAAAATTATCAATTATTTTATTTTGAAACAAAATTTTTTATGTGATGTATTTAAAATATAGATTAGTATTGATTAAGCAAATACTGCATGTTAAAAGTTCTATAATCTGAATGAAAGTCTTTTAAATATTAATAAAGTTTGTTTAACATTAATAATCACATAACAACAAGAATCTAATGTAGTATTTATTGCATATTAACATTTTAATTTTAATACATGATATGCGTACATGGAATCAATCAATGTGTGATTTTGTGGAATCCGCATATTTAATAATATTATTACAATTTTCGCGCACACATGAGTACTTACTATATTATATACCTTATATACTACCTGCTAACATCATCACTACTCTATCATCAGACAGAAAAAAAATAAATACATCATTAGTATTAAATTAATACACGAACATGAAAATTTTCTTTCCAAGAAATTAGGCTAAATTATTACGTGTTGCGCAGTTTTTTCCGAGGGCATAAAATGTTATGTACGCGTCCTATAATTAGACTAGTATGCAATACACGTTTACTTGACATAACGAAAGTAACATAAAAAATCGGCATGTTGTGTCATATTCAAAGCGGGCATACACGTAAGTGTAACCACTTTATTTTTATATCTGCAGAAAGTATCCATTCAAATCCTCTCATTTTTCAATGTACGAGTATGCGCAGCATTGTCACGTGTACATTTTCTAGAGCTTTCTTTAATTTTCTGATATGCTTTCTTTATAGTGTACAAAAAAAAAAGTTCTTATCGAAATGGGAGGTGAGGCAAGATTTGTACGTCGTTTTTTTTTTTTTCTTTGTTTTTTTTGACAAAACCCCAAACATGGTCAAATTAGTATTTTACCATCTGTTTTATTCGTACCAAAAAAAAATTTATAAGCGACTTCTATATATAGGAATAACTTAATCTGAATATAAATTATATTATATACATATACATTACTTTAAATCTTACATTAATTGGGAATTGATTGAGATAAGATAAGTTTGAATCTCTTACTTGTAATGGATTAAAGAATCAAAGATAAGAGAATGGGATCTTTTTCTTCATCATCATCTAATTTATGGTTTTCTCTTTTTACAGTTAATACATGATGTCACGATGTTAAATAACGCATCACATGCCATCTGAGGTACATGACAAATTATTCAAATTATCAAAACAACCCCGTGTTAAACATTTCACTACATTCATATCAAGCCATATGACATATAAGCACTAGAGGTTCTACGAATCTACCTGTTTCTTTACAAGTTTTTCCTTATTAATAATCACGTCAAAAAATTAATTTTTTTTTTTTTTTTTTTATAAATAAACCAAACATTTTCTTTGGTGCTACGCTAACCCCACTTCCCCAAGATTTTTTTTTTTTTTTTTTTGATTCAAATAAATATCGTACGTTTTTTTTTTTTTCAATATTTCATCCCATTCTCCTTTCCAATATCAATAAATATATTTGACATCACAAATTTATTTTTATTGAAATACCACCTTTACCAAGCAAACAAATAAAATTATTCCTCTCTTGTCTTAAATCAAATACACAAATGCCATCACCTTATATCTTCATCCCAGCATTAGTGTTCTGTGCACCACTTATTCTCAGCGTATTGGGAACCTTTACTGCATTTGCGGCAATTACCTCTTTTTTGGCTCTTTTCGTTGTAGCGATCCGCTTAGGATTCTTGGTAATAGAATTTTCAGGTGGTTTCCTATTAGACACTATAGAATGGGGCGTAAGGAAGTTTACCCGAGAAATTCCTCACAACGATAAGAAGAACAACAAAAAGGATACAAAGGACATTTCTAATATAAAACTACATCAGAATCATAATGGAAAGAAACTTCATAAAAGTAAACAAAACAAATTGCCAACGTCAAAGATTTCTCCTAAAATGACTACTTTATGGGAAAAAACGGATGGTTTTAATGGATTTGTAAATAATTTTGTTAGTAAGGATGATTATTTCATGGCTAGCAACAAGAGACCAAATGGGAGAAGGGCAAGGAGCGATTTCATCTAAAGACTTTTTTTTTTTTTTTTATATATAAATATATATAGAAATAATGTGCAGAGCAGGTTATTTTTTTTTTTAAAAAAAAAAAAATTTGTAAAATATTTTTGCGTTTATCTTTTTTTATTTCTCTTCCTTAGTTATATTAGAAACTGGGCTTATATGAATATTAAATTACTTTTGTGAAAACCCATTTTACTATTCTTTGAAGCACAGTTTTTTTTTACATATAGATATCATCATATCTTTTTTTTTTCGTTTTCATTTACTGTATAAATTTAATTGAAAATAAATTTCATTATATTCATTTTATTTGCATTTAAATGACTGTAAAATGCGTTTTCATTTACGTCAGTCTTTGATAATTTTAACGATCATTAAAATAAAAAAATGTCAAAAAAAGAAACAGTTTTTTTTTTCTAGTAGAATGACTTAAACGGAAAAGGATTTAAAATAATTTCCGAAGAATGCTAACCACGTTTATTCATCTATAAGAAAAAATTTTTTAATTGAAATCTTCCATAAATAGGTATTTTTCTATAGTTTTTCCAAAATGGAAGAAAAAGAATAAACGATAAGAACACAAAAAAAAAAAAGCCACGAGCTCAATTGGTTCATTATTAAACCATGTGACAACATTGGGCAAAGATTTACGTTTAAAAATTCGATCGTGTTACAAGTACAATTTTTTCTAAAAAAAATTAATTTATTTAATTTACTTTTTAATATTACAAAAAAGAAAAACCAACCTCTTTTTTCCTAAACCATTACAAACTATAATACATTATTTTTTTTTTCCCTTTCAAATTACAAATACATTACGTTATTTTATTAATTATTTTTTTTATAGACGTAATAACCTTGATATGATGATGATTCGTGACCTTCATGATATGTTTTTAATAATATGCCTTGAGCATCACTGGCCCTAAACGACCTTTTTATGATCGAATATATTTTCATCAACACCATTATCATCATCGTCATCATCATCATTCGTAACGATTGTAGCAGAAAATCCAAAAGAAGGATGATGAATAGGAAAAGTTAATGATTCATTACTTTTCCTTATATTATAGTTAGAAAAGGAAGGCATTCCTTCTTCTTCTTCTTCTTCTCCTCCTCCTTCTTGCTGTTGCTGTTGTTGTTGTTGTTGCAATTCAAGTGGGGCGGGAATGGCAGGGAATAAATAGACTTCATCATCTTCTTCATTACTGTAAGTAAAATAAAAAAGTTCGCTAGGATCAACTAAAATAGGAATTTGTTGACTTTTCCTTGTATCTTGGCTAAATCTTTGTTGACTAATCCTTCCTTTGTTGATTAAACTGAGATGAGAACTATTTATACTTAAATTACTTAATCTACTGATCTTACTTCTTCTATCCTTATTTTTTTGTAATTTTATTCCATTTGGATTCGAATCACGAGTAATAGCATTTAAATAGAACATTAATGAACTACCAAAATCTTGTGTTATTCTTTGTACATCAGGAGATGTAGGTCTTGAATTATACTCAACATTTGAATTAGATGTGGCACTTTTGTGTATTATTATTGGAGGTAATGAAGGAGGGACGGAATCCACTTTTGTTGATGAAGTAAATGATGAAAACGTTGGTGAAGGCATTCTAACTTGCTCTTGCGGATAAGGTTGATATGTGGTAAATGGCTCTTGTGGTGTAGGATATTGAACATCAATGTTTTTGATAGATCTATCATTAATATTCTTATCTTTGGTGGAGGGATGAAAGAAGGGTAAGTGAGTCCTATCTCTATCATTCATTGACTTTGTATTAACTAATGATTTTCGTAAACAAATCGAAGTTATTACTAATAATGGGGTTACATTTACGATTTTTCCCAAGTAATTTTTACCATCCAACATCATTATTACATTAATTGCTTGTGACAATGCTATTAATGTTAGATAAATTAAACCCTATTTTTCATAATAATTAAAAAGTTGATGCGTTAGTTTGCGATTTCATTTTCTCCAAAAAAAAAAAAAATTTAAATAAATAAAAAAAGATTCATGGGATAACTTACATTGTCGAACAAGATTCTATGCCAATATTTACTTCTACCAAAATTTGGTGAATTACAAATAGAATACATGGCGTAAACTACAGAAGACCAAATCACCCAACAATAAATCATTAACGTGACAAATCCGATCGAGAGCGATTGTGCTCCTACGGTCGCATTCGAAAGATAACAATTCCCATCTTGATTATTAACACCAACCCCATCAAATTCCACGATGTTAATTAAAAAAATGATCAATATTATCACGGCGGACAAAAATAATGATATGATTAAAAACGTCTTATTCGGGTAATATTGTTTTAATCGTATTAACAATATAAAACAATGAAAGCTTGTACTTATAGTAAAAAAACTTTGTTGTAAAAGAAATAATATTGTACATGATAATGTGGTATGCAATGTATAATGTAAAAAGATTAATGTTAATATGCAATATATCACTGTCGATATCCTAAGATAAAAAGAAAATTTTCGAATGAGATTTATTTTCAAAAAAAAAGAAATAAATAAAATGAAAAAGGGGTTGCTGCGCCACCCTCCGAATTACTCACACTTCTAGAAAAAAACAAACCACTTCGGGGATTGTCCACAATTTAGCTTTATACCATTTGACAAGTTTTAAGCTAGATGCAATTAATTCGTAAAAATATATTGCTATGGCGCAACTAGCATATATTTCTAATCCACGAAATTCTTCCATCAACATGGCAGAAGTGTTGGGAATCGGCAATGAATTATTATTATTAGATGATGCCATAATGAATTATGTTTAGTATTATTATTAATTTACAGGATGATATTAAATGAAAGAGGAGGACTCAAAAATATGACGAGAAAAAGAAAATTAAATGAAATAAATTTTCAAAGTTGAAGTAAATTCTTTGAAGGGAAAATAACCAGCCCTTAGTCTATAATTAATTTTTATTTAAAAAAGACTTTTCAAAAGTCAGAAGACGAATTTTGATGCTTTAAAAATGAAAAAAGACGTTTTTGATCAAAAAAACGCTTTTTTTATTAATGAAGCAGAGAATATTACTCCATTCACTCGCCCAATAAAAAGATGACTTTTTTTTTATTTTGAAGAAAAATAAAAAAATAAAAAAAAGGGTTATTTTGAAAATGACAAAGCCCTTCTCTTTATATTTTTGTATTAATTTATATTAATTAATCTATAATACCATCTTATTATCATTATGATTTTTTTTTATCTTGTATATTAATTATAGTTACAGGAAAAAGTTCCATTGTTTTGAAACCCATTATTGGAAATTATCCACTACGGCCACCATCATTTGATCGTTCATTGGTCAATGCTTCCATCCGACTAAATATATATATATATATTTTTTTTCGTTGTTATATAAATCTTAAAACGTTGTTTCTTTTCCTTTATGCACTCGATAAAACGGCCAAGGTTGCATTGAAGCTAAAAATATTCGTACTCTTTATGAGGATTAACGACGATCTCATGATTGCTGTGACACCAACGTATATGATGTTGACAATTCAGTCCAATCAGATTTTCATTTTGATTTTTTTTTTTCATGAAACATTTGAGGAAATTATCCTTTATGAACAATACGTTCCAAAAATATATATAAAAAAGGTCCATATATGCATTGTCCTACATTATTCAGGATATATTGTTTGTAAGCTTAATATGGAACGTGCGAAGGTGATAAATTAGGCTTGTGAAAATCAAATTTGATCAGATCGAAAGAAAATTTTCAAACGTTTAATTTTCTTTTTTTTTTTTTTTTGTTTCATCTATTAAATGTATTATTCTTCCAAGATGGTTTTGCGATGAGGGTTTGATTTTTAATTAAATTCTTGAAGGGGAAAACTTTTGTATTTTCGCATGTGAATTTATATGTACACAAAATTTAAACATCAAATTATTTTGGTCATATGATTGTACGATCATGTAACGCGTACGATTATTGCGTTTGATTTTTACGAAATTTAAAACTTTATGGTTTAATAGCACGTTTATTTCAAATGATCTTAAAAAAAAGTCTTTATTCAAACTTTTTTGGCTCAAATGAAGGATTGCATATTTTATGTACCTGAAAATTTCAACAATATAAAATATGGGTTACAGAATCTAAAAAGTTAAATGCTATCCCCCATACAAAAAATCAATATTTATGATAATGAACGAAAACCGTGCACCAAACGAGAGAATTTTACTGAACGGAGAAAGGAAATGTTTATATTTAGAAATTCTTTATGATTATAGGAGTCGATAACTCTTCGGATTATGTAATATATTATGATTGACGTAATGAATTATTTTTGTAGCACACATATACATATGCATTTGCATAAATTCATGTCATTCGTCATAATATTAAAATCTCCTTTCATTATTTTTGCTTGTAACGATTTCTTTCTTTAATAAAAGTTTATCCATTATTCATTTGTCTATTTGGTACAATTCTAAGCATAGCAATATCAAACAAAATATATCCTTTGTTATTTATTTTCTTTTTTCCTAACTCCCCCTCCTCTTAATCTTACCTCCCTCGTTCCTTTACAAGTATGACAAGCATAGCAAAGCTTCCAACCGAATTACTTGAGCAAATGATTTCATACTTGGATTATCCATCATTATTAAATTGTCGGTATCAAAATCATAAATTCTTTTCTTTAACGATTCCATTGGTTTGGAAGAATTTAGGTGAATGTTATTGGGGAAGTACAGCGAAAACCCCCTTACGTTGGCATTTAATCTCAAACACATTATCCTCATCCGAGTATAATTTCGTTAATTACGCAAATTTCGTACAAAAGATCGATTTATCTTGCACTTTTTCCCCCGCTTTTCGCATACCAAAGCAAACTTTACTTCATTTACTCATTCATGGTATTAAGCTTCGAGAGATTTACTTTGAGTATCATAAAGAATCTTCTAACCTTGAACCTTTTGAATGTTTAAATGAAATTAATTCCCCCTCCTTTACTGATCATCATGACAATTCGTTACAAGTTTCTACCCCTCCGACCACCTCTTCTTCTTTTTCTTCCTCCTCCTCCTCCTCTCCCTCCTCCCCTCATTCCTCCTCCTATCCCTTTCCTCATCCTCTCGTAAAGCTCAATGCGCCGATACGTAAAGTCACGATGAAATTATATAGCGTATCACCAACTTTAATCATCTCTTTGTTCTCAAAATATATTAAAACTTTAGAAGAATTGACCTTAAAGATCATGTACGAATTAAATCCTTTACCTATGGATGATTTAAGATTTTTGGTGATCAATAATCAAAACTTAAAACACATGGAATTGTTTACTTTACAAGGTGCAAGGGTTCTTGATGAGGAAAATTTGAATAAATTCAGGTCAAATGGTGAGTTACCTAACGCTGACTATTGGTGGACCGATGGGATAATTTAGGAGAAAAGGAACTTCCTTTTGAATTATACATATTTGAAAATTTCGAATACTCTTCTTGGTCGTGTTTATTTTATTATTCTTAATTTTTTTTAAAATCAAGAAATGTTATAAATATTATTTTTTTTTTAAAAAAAAAAGAGAGAAAAAAAAAATAAAAATAAAAACTGATATAATCATAAAAATTAATAATAATAATAATAGTAATAATAATCATTATAATAATAATCATTTCTCTTCATATTTCTTTGGGTCAACTCCGTGAGAGCGATGGTTAACGAAATTGAACATAGGAATGGAGGCTAAAGATTAATCGTATATAAAATTAGTTTTTTTTTTTTTTTTTTTTTTTATAATTATTAATGATAAAAAAAGAATTCATCCACTCTTACTTACAAAATTTCAAGGCAGAATACCTTGTAAGCCATGATGCAGCCTTTTGATTAAATTCGGACATATTTTCGGGTCCATAAAGCGGTTTTCCTTGTTCCACCAACTTTGTCATCTCTTGTCTATCCTTTTCTACCTCTTTGTAATTCTCTATCCATCCCCAAAATCTCACTTTGACAAAAGAAAAGGGGACAAAGTTTAATTTTTTGAGGCGTAATGAATTAATTAATAAAGAAAAAAAAACACATACAGCTGCTTCTTTGATAAGCAAGTAAAAATCCCGCCGATGCTCCAAGCACTGTTGATAATTTTAATGCTAATGGTAATCCTTTGGAGGGTCCACCGGTTCTCTCTATATTATTGATATTATTGACAACGTATTCAATTAAAAAAAATTTCTCGATTAATTTGTCGAACCAATCGAGAAACAAGAGTAATTTACCCATCATCAACATGAAAGCAGGACCGGTGGCGGTAGCGCCTGCCCACAATGCATAATCGGAAGGTCTAAAGTATTTAACTACTCGATTAAAATGCGGATCTATATCAATTACTTCATAGTCGGTTCGACTTGATTGTGTTTGGGTCATATTGTGTAAATAATCTTTTTATTTTTTTTTTAAAAAAAAAAGTCGAATTGTGTAAAAAGAAAGAAATTAGAAAAAAATTTTGACCGTAGGAAACAAGGTTTTAAATGTTGTGTAATCAATAATTCACGTGTAATGTTTTCACGTGATCCGACATAACGCGACACTGAGAAGTTGAAACGCCGAATTTAAAAAAGACTCTTTATTACGGGTTTTATTAGGGACGCAAATAACTTAAATTATATACTATAAATTACTGTAATTTAAATCTCATTATATTTAGAAAAAAAAAAAGTTCTAAAATTACTAGTATTATTTATATGTTCTTTGTTGTTACCTACTCCTTTTTTTTCTTAATTTCTATTCAAATTTGCTTTTAGCTCCAAAAGTCACAAGATATTACCATGGTAATCTTTTGGTTAAAAGCAATTCAAAAAGAAAGTCGTTAAATAAACTTACCTTGATCCATTCATCCATCAATCATTTCCAACATTTTTTGTGTTGTCTCTTGACTGATATTATACGTATTGGGATCCGTTATTTCTTCACTTTGTGTATTTTGTGTCTTAATTTCAAAGTCCAAGTCATCCTAAATTAGAAAAGATAATGTCAGTCAAAATCTAAATAATACAAAATCCTTGGCTTTACTTTCAGGGAACTGCAACGTGCCAGATCCATTTTAAGCTCATCCAGAGCTTTCCAAGATGTTTTCACGGCCTCCAACTTTTTAGAAAATTCACTACATCGACTAAAATAAAATAAAGTTGACTGTTAATGTACGTAACGCTTTGATCAAACCGATTGTAATAATATATACTTTTGAATTTCTTCAGTAGCTCGCCTTCTATTCTCCAACTGATTTCTCATCATCAATCTCAAGGTCTCTCTTGACTTATTTAAAAATCATAGTTTTCAAATCAACAATTTATTAATAAGGACAGAGACCGAATTAAACGATCATTACCTGATGTGGACGATATTCATTTAGCATATGTTTCATGTTAACAAATATCGTCTTGATTTGTTCCAATTTGTCTAAAGACTAGGGCGATAAAAAGAAATGCAAGCTTAGCTCAATCATCAACTTCATGAAAAAAGAAGTACTTATTAATTATTTACTCGTTCAGGTTCTTTAACCAAGGAATTCAGTAATTCAAGGAAATTGAAAATCGCAGAATTATTTAGTTTCTTAAGTTCTGCAACCCGATCTATGAAAAAAAAGAAAAGAGATTAAATTATCCATCTTGTTAATAACAAAAAGTGACAAAGAATTACCTATCTCGCCTGACGGATATAATTGCTTTTGTTCAGATTCTTCCAAAGAGGGTAAAACGTCGACAACCTTTATAAAACTTATATATCTTTTACATTTGACAATATGCAATTAAAACAAAAATAAAATGAAATTATAACTTACTGTCCACGGCTCATTAAATGAGAAATAACGTCCTTCCGTTACTGGAGGTGGAGGTTCTAATTCAAATATGTTAAAGTTTGGTAACGTGCCTCCAGAAGCGACAAATGCATCTTCCCCGTGTTCTTTAACTTGTTTAAGGATAGCGAGGTTTTCGTCCGTATATCGTTTGTAATACATCGGTGGTCGAGGATAAACGGGAGCAACGTTTTGTGTAGACATTATGAGGAAAAATATAACGAGTTTAAATTTACAAATAGTTGACTCTGCAATTCAAAATGCAGATTTCGGGGAAAAAATGAAATCGACCATCTGTTGTGTCACCAAACATAAACAACCAAATTTGGTAAGCTGGTAGAAAAAAAGTTATCAATACTGAGAGAGAATTTGAACCATTAAACAACATGACGAGCGATTCAGAACAAACCTCAAATTCTTTCAGAAAACGAGGTTTGAATTTCACTGGAACTTCAAAAAGTCAAAACAAAGGAAAAAATGTTGATTCAACTAACCGTTCAAGGTCTAAAAAGACAAGAATTCACCTTGATTATGAGCCGGTTGTTACGGATATTTTTCAAGAAGAAGCCATAAGAGAAGTAGCCCCTTCTAAGGGTCTAGTCAAACAAACGGTAACGCCCGGCGAAAAGTTACTCCTTGGTCATAAAGTAAGTTGCAAATCGCTCACATTTGGCTTTATAGTTGCGTGTGATTAACGAAATATGTTTTCATGAAAAAAGGTGCGCCACCAAGTAGCTGTTCCTCCAAACTATCTTTATGTTCCAATTTCCAAACATGTACCGCCAAAGGAGCCGGCTTGGACTTATCCCTTTAAATTAGATCCTTTTCAAGAACACGCCATATCTTGTATAGAAAGATCCGAATCTGTACTGGTGAGCGCGCACACTTCTGCTGGTAAAACGGTCGTTGCTGAGTATGCCATCGCTCAAAGTTTAAAAAACAAGCAGAGGGTCATTTATACTAGTCCGATTAAGGTAATATATTTATCCAAATTACAATTACGTTTCTTGTGTCGTCTTTATTCATTTTTACTCGTTCATTTATTTTAGGCGTTAAGTAACCAGAAATACCGAGAATTACAACATGATTTCAAGGACGTTGGTTTAATGACCGGGGATGTTACTCTTAGTCCAAATGCAAGTTGTATCGTTATGACTACTGAAGTCGGTTTATATTTCATTTGATATATGATTGCATCATTTTTACGATGGGTCTCTAACGCGATATAATTTTGTATTAGATCCTTCGTAGTATGTTATATAGAGGCAATGAGATATTACGTGAAGTGGCCTGGGTTATATTCGATGAGATTCATTACATGAGAGATAAAAGTAATTTTATATATGTTTATTTGTTCCAACCATGCATATGCATAATGTAATTGATTTAACTACCACTTTTTTTAAAAATTAGTTCGAGGTGTTGTTTGGGAAGAAACGATCATAATGTTGCCTCACAACGTCCACTTTGTATTTTTATCTGCCACAATTCCAAATGCTATGGAGTTTGCTGAATGGATATGTAAGCTTCATGAACAGGTGAATAATATTAATAATAACTTGGATCGCTTAAGTTTTATTGAAACCTTTCTCACCTTTACGTTTTTCCGAAGCCCTGTCACGTTGTTTATACCGATTTTCGTCCAACTCCACTACAACATTATATGTATCCTGATGGGGGGAGTGGCATTTATATGGTACTTGATGAAAAGGGTTTATTTAATGAGGAACACTTCCAAGAAGTTCTTTCGCATTTACCGGACGTTCTAAATGGCGATGAAAAGTCCAACAAAAGAAAAAGTATTTATCATTGTTTTTTTTATATATATATGTTCTGGTCTGTTAATAGTTATTAATGTATTTAATATTTGATGTGATAGTTACGGACACGCCAAATGTTTATAAGATTATTAAAACGTGTATGCAAAAAGGGTTTAACCCGGTAATTGCTTTCGCTTTTGGTAAAATGCAATGTGAAATTTTAGCAAGACAAATGAGCGTCATGGATTTTAATAATGGCTAGTATTAGTGATTTATGTTTTAATTATTTGATCTTATCGTCTTTAAATAATAAATCTTTTTTTTTTTTTTGCTTAATTATTTAGATGATGAAAAAGAATTGGTAAAAAAAGTCTTCGAGAATGCAGTTGATTTACTACCAGAAGAAGATCGTCATCTATCGTCATTTCATAACATGCTCCCTTTATTAGAACGCGGTATAGGGGTACATCATTCTGGGTTATTGCCTTTTATGAAAGAAGTAGTGGAACTTTTATTTCAAGAAGGGCTATTAAAAGTTCTTTTTGCCACAGAAACATTTGCCATGGGATTAAATATGCCGGCAAGGACCGTAGTTTTTTGTGAATTAACGAAATTTGACGGAACAAAAAGGAGAACGGTTTGCTAGAATTTCTTATCCTCTACATTTCTATTACTAAATATTTCTGAAGCGGTTTCGTTTAATGTTGTTTATTTATTTATTGGCAGATGACATCTGGTGAGTATATTCAAATGTCGGGTCGCGCTGGACGTAGGGGTCTTGATGAACGTGGTTACGTAATGCTGAACATAGAATCCAAAATTAGTCCCTATATTATCAAGGAAATGGTCAAGGTAGATAATATTATGATTAATTAATATAAAATTTACCGATCAAAAATTAATTTTTTTTTGCCTAATTTTTTTTTTTCCTTTACGTGAACCTATTGTATAATCTAGGGCGAGGCAGATCATTTGAGATCTGCATTCCATTTAAAATATCATATGATCCTCAACATGTCGAGAATTGAAGGCATTAGCCCCGAGTACATGTTACAACGTAGTTTTTATCAATTCCAAAATTCGGCTCCTTTGCCGCGTTTTCAAGAAGGTACGTGTCGTTAGAAATGTAAAGAATCGCTACGATCAAACATGTTTCCAAACTTATCAAAATGTATTTCGTTGAAAATTAGAACTTAAACAATTGGAGGACGAGCATAAGAATTTTGTCATACCTCAAGAAGAATCGCTCGACGAATATTACAAACTTCGCAAAATATCTGATGAATACGCTGACCGAATTCGAGCCATTGTCTTTGAACCGCAGAATAGTATTCCATTTATGAACCTCGGAAGGCTAGTTAAAGTGAAGTATAACGGCGTTGATTACGACTGGGGTATGATCGTTCGTTATGAAGAGATAAAGGTAAGACAGTGAATTGTTATAAAAGCAATACGAATGAAAGATCTTTATAATTAAACTTTCATAATATTACTTATGTGTATATACACACATAGCGAGCGCCTTGGTCGAAGCATAATTCGCAAGAGGATAAAAAATATAGGATTAGAATTCTATTAAAGTGTTCTGATGATTCATTTGCTAGTTATGATGGGAGGGTCGTCAAAATCAGTCCTTGTCCGACAAATCAAACGGGAATTATATTGGTAGTCCCTTGTGAACTAAAGGATTTAGTGATTCTAAGTCAAATCCGTCTCTTTCCCGATGAAAATTTAGAACATGATCCTTCAAAGAGACAAGTTGCATATCAAGGCATTAGACACATTCTTGAGAAACACCCGGATGGTGTACCTTTAGATCCCATTGTAAATATGAAACTTGATGATGATAGACTTGAAGACCTTGTCAAAGTAAGTTCATAGACTGATAGTTTATAATCTATTGAAAAATGTGTATCTATATACATATATATTTATTTCATTAATTTATAACTCTCTTCTAATAGAAAAAAAGTTTAATTGATCATAAAATCGAGTCACACTCGATGCATGATGCCCATGATGCATATAAACGTTATTGCGAGAAACTTGAATTACAAGAAAAAGTTCGCAAGAAAAAGCTGGAAGTCCGTGAAGCAGAAGCAATCCTTCATCTTGACGAATTAAAAAAACGAAAACGTCTACTTCGCAGGATGCAATACCTGTCAGAACATGACGTGGTGGAATTTAAAGGGAGGATTGCTTGTGAAATTACTTCAGGAGATGAATTGATATTGACTGAAATGTTGTTAAACGGGGTGTTTAATGATCTATCACCTGAAGTGATAGCAGCTGTGTTAAGTTGTTTTGTATTTGATGATAAATCAAAATGTGGGGAAGGAGATCTTAGGGAAGAATTCATAGGTCCATATCGCGAAATAAAAGAAACCGCACGAATCATTGGCGATTTATCGGAGGAATGTAATGTTCCCATTGATAAAGATGAATATGTTGCAACCTTTGCGCCGGATTTAATGGAAAGTGTCTACATGTGGTGTAATGTAAGTTAAGTCTTTTTTACATGATTGTCAGGTATTTTTTAATTTCATCCTTATTAATTATGGCTTTTGTTTAGAATGCCACGTTTGAGGAAACATGCAAAAAAGTTGAATTGTTTGAAGGTAACCTAGTTCGAAACTTTAGGAGTTTAGATGAATTGTTACGTGCAATGGTCGGTGCTGCTAAATGTATTGGGGACATTGGGTTGGAAAATAAATTTTCTATGTCAATCGAAAAACTTAAAAGAGGCATAATATTTGCATCATCATTATATCTTTAGGTACAGTATATTTGGAAAATATTTTTTAATTCTATTTTACCTACAATAATATTGTGAATTAAATTTGAATTACGAAAAAGTGTATTTGTATATACTAAAAGAAAGATTTTTATACCTTGAAAGTTTAATGGCAAGCTTGAGTTTAATTTTTTTATATAATCTCATTGTAAATAACGTGATAAACGCTGGACAATAGATGATATTTCTTGGTAGAATCAACTTATAAAGAGCACAAAAAACTTTCCAATCGGGGAAGTTATGACCCGCATCGGAGCAGCATATATTGTAAGTGGTGAAAAATGTTTTTTTTTTATTGCTGATAAATTTATTTAGTTTTGATCTAATTTCTTAAATCGTTAATATATATAGGTGATAGTAGTTAGATAAGGTTGGATACTGTGAAATTAAAATGAATACTCATCCAGTTTGCACTGTAAATTATCGACATTTCGGAAATATTGTTCATACCTTGAGTATAATCTTCAAAAATCAAGAATTTTTTTTTTTATTATAATCAAAATTATCAAAATTGGTCGCTGGTGACTTGCTAGAAGATATATAAATTTCGTGTATGAATGATGATTATTGGCAATTAATTACGCGTCTTCCAAGGATTGTTGGGTTCATTTTTAAAAAAAAATGTGAGTCGAATTCTTTTGATAATGTATGTGTAAAACCTTTTTTTTTTTTAGAATATAACTTTTTTTTTTTTTTTGAGAATATCATAATTCTAGCCATTTTTGCCTGACCAGAATTAAAAATCAAAAACTAAACCAAATAAGCGCACATGACCGACCATTTTCATACCTCGTGGAAATTTATTACTTTCACATGGTTCACGTGTGACGGTTTAAATGTTATTTTAATTTTTTTAATATTCTCGTGTGGATTTACATGTACAAAAATAAAGTTTTTCTTTGAGGTTAAAATCTTTTTGGTAATTGATGATTTTCTAAATGGTGTTTGGAGATCATTACTACTTTACATTAAAAGAAGATAATTAAAGTAACATTGTTTGTCCTTCCAACGTAAGAAAGTACAACATAAACAAATAAATTGATCAAAATTGGCATAATGTGACGAGAAAAACACATTGTTCTCTTAATCAAGAAAATTTTTCATTCAAAAATTTATTTTAGTATAATTATTTAAATAAAAGGTTATTCGATCGATTTTAAAAAATTTGTCACATTCAAACAATCATTCAGTTAGAAATTATTCCAGTAAAAAATGACCTCCTAAACGATTTCTTGAATATCACAACTTTATTTTGCTTAAAATCCCAATCACTTGAACGCGTATCATTATCACAAATATATTACGTTAATTATTTATAATAAAAATCATTTTCATTAGTTGAGCTTTTGAAATTAGGATTATCATATTATGAAGGTCGTCATTGTTTCGTGAAAGAAAATCTTCACAGCTTGTGTATTTTGGTGATTTTAAGGTAGCTTTTTGTGAACAAGTTAATGAGTTCGAACGATAAAAATTAACCTAAACATTTATGTGGCGCGTTTATTATTATTTTTTTTTATTTTGACTATTAAACCGGGAATGTGTTTCATTTAAAATCTCGGTAATCGATTTTAAGTTAATGCAAAACAAATAATGTAACTTTAATGGTTAAATGACACAAGGGGTGGTGAGAAAGTTCAAAGAGTAACCGAGTTTTGAGGTTCTGGGACCATGAAGTTACTGTGTTGTGTGTGATATTGTAATTGAAAGCGCGGGTAATTCTAATGTTTTACCAAAAGGAAGGAAAAAAAAAAAAAACTTTTGCCCCTTATAAATAAAGACCTTAACAAGTTAACGTACCTCACCAATAATAATCTCAAACTTGATTGTTTTACATAAATGCATAATCGATACTTGTTATAAAAGAAACATTATTCTCAAAAAAAAAAAATTGTTTTGACTTTTAACTTTTTGACATTGACGCGACAATCCCTCATGTTTACGAATTGTTCGATTTGTTTGTTTCTTGTGTAAATCAACAAAAAAAAAAAAAAAAAAATTTTTTTTTTCAATGAATTGGATTCATTGTTTTAAATGATTAATTGTAGTAAGATCAAAATGGTTGGATAATGGATGATTATTCTTATTATTATTATCTCAAATTGCGAATAATGATTAATGTAAATAATGAAATAATGGAAGATTTGGAATTGTCAAATAATCAAATTACTTTGGTGATTTTATAATTGTATCTCCAAACAGGTAAATTCGATCTCGTGATCGATTAAAATTCGTAATAACAATAAGAAAACGCGGGAAAATTAGCGGTGGGAATTTCAAATGAAATCGGCGGAACGCCAACCACCTATTACCGTGCTTTACCAGGTACTTACCGACCTCCCGAAATTAACGGATGTTGTATATGACAATGAACATGAATACAATACTGATGAGGTTGTGTGAATTTCTTGTTCCCTTTTATGAACGTGTGAGAAAAAAAAATAAATTAAATAATTAATTTTACTTAATTAAACATCATCTTTTCATTTGCGGTTTATTATAATTTCTACACGAGGTTTCATTGTAATTAATGACAAATTTGCCAAATTTGGATTCAGTAGAACCTTGCTTAAATGTTTATTCATTTTATGAAATTTTCATATGTTATATAAACAAACGTATTTGTTTTCATTCAAAAGATAAGAAAAAAGGGATTTTTTTTTTTTTTTTTTTTTTTTATTGAAAGAATCAAAGTTGGGTTATTATTCGTTCACGACCAGTCAAGACAATACGTTTTTTTTTAGTTTGTACTCGTGAGAAAGTGAGACTTTTTAATTAATAAATAAACCAAAATCTAACTTGATCATTGTTATGAATTCATTCGAGGCGAATAATGAATAAAAAAAATTAAAAACTAGAAATGACGTGTGTCGCTTTGTTAAAAAACCTAATAGTTATCACTAATTATAACTTTTAAACTTAAGCAAGGTACCTTTTCTTTACAGGCATATCCCTTTTTTTTATTTTTTTTTTTTTTTTTTTTTTTTTTGCAAGGAGCCCGCCCGTATCATTGGTCTCCAAATTTGCACACTTGTAATTCTATAAAGGATAAATAACAAAAAATTTCCAGTTTTTTTTTTTTTTTTTTTTTTTTGAGAAAAAAAAAGTGATAGTGCCTTAAATTCCCGAGGCAGCACTGAGTTAGTTTTCGGCACAAGTTGTGGTTAAAGACCATTAATAATTTTTATGTCATTCATTGGTTATTACAGTAAGAGGTTTTTCAAAAATAGAAAGAAAGAAAAATGGTTATATGTATGAGAGGAACATATGATTGAAATAATGATTGAAATATCACAAGTCTAATGCAATTATATAATTTTAATATACACAAATCTGTATACGAAAAAAATTTATCACTTAAAAAAAGTATTAGGATAATACCTTATTCAATTATCAAGAGAGATCAACAAACCAAAATTATTATTTTTAACGCCCAACCATGTATGTATGTTGTAATGATGTAAATTATATGTATGTATCTATGTATGTACAATAGAAGCGCGTTAAAAAAAAAAAAAAAAATTTCAGGCAATCCCGATCTGCCTGCTTTTTCTTTACGTATAATTATCGTGTGGGGAAGTAATGTCAACTAGGTGAATCATTGTGATTGAACCTTTGAAAGGAATTTAATAAACGAATTAAATGCCAGTTAAGAAAAGATAAATTGCGGGGAAGGAGTTGACAGTGAGATAGATTTACATTTAAAACTGATTTGCCAAGATAATGAATGATACCACGAACTGGCGCGAAACCGATGATTTCTTTTTGGAAATCCTAGTTTTAAAATAAGATCGCGTAATATAATTAATTATTTTAGGTATGTGACTAAAACTGTATAAATAGTATTATGCATAAATGTTTCACGCATTTTTTCTTTCAATCAGCTTTACGCGCCATATGCAAGCATCGTCAATGTATCATGTGCGTATCGTTTAAATTATGAATAAAAAAAAAATTTTTTATCTTTCGCTTATTTTAACTTAAGCAGGGAAACTGCGATGGAGAAATGCAAATCGATTTATTGAGAAATATTGTGGGGAAGATTCCCTTTTTTTTTTTCCTTCTCTCTGTGCATACAACAACCGAACAATGTCCTATGCAAGTAGTTCTATCATTTTTTTTAAAAAAATATGTATATGTGGTTTGCATAACATTAATTTATTAATTATAGAAAAAATCTTTTCTTAACATGATAATTCACGAAAAAAAAAAAACTTGCGCGTAAACAGGTTTATACGTGTTGTAGTACACTTATGATAATTTCAAACAATCAATTATTGTACAATATTATAATTAAAACTAAGTGTATATGTGATAATTAGAATCTAATTGTAGGTTAATATTGTTCAATGGCGTGGGATTATGATTTTTGAAGACTACGAAAAGAAGAATCTTCAAGGCATGGTGCGTTATAAACATTAAAGTAACCATACGTTGAGATATTTGTGGAAGATATATTATTTTAACTCGCAAGTTGTTTTGGCGGTAAAATTGGGGGGATACCTAGGCTTAACCTAAGAATGTAGCAGATTGTTTTTCATTTTCACGGTTTCACGGGCTACGCAAATTTCATGTGACGCACTATATTATATACATATTTGTTCATGTGCTATACCGTCATCCCGAACGGATAAATTATATCTAAATCTTAATTCCTATGAAAGGGTAACAATCAATTTCTTTTATGGTTTTTATTAAAATTTGGTCGTATGACATATTATTCTCGAAAATGCAATAGAACATGAGACAAAAAAATTTTTTTTTTTTTCAAGTATTTTCAAGTTTTTTCACGGAAGATAAGGAAGGTGCACGTGATTATCCTTTCTATTGTATTTCACGAACGACTATCCAATCAGAAATGCAGTCCAAACAATACGAGAAACGCGTAACATTTCGGGTACAACAACTTTTATCGTCATTATTTAAACAAAACGAGGTTCATTGATTCTTGAAAAAAATTTTTAAAGTTTAAAATAAACAAAAATAACGGATTATTTTTATTTATTTATTTATTTATTTATTTTTTTTTGAATTGCACAAACTTTGAAAAACTAGAAAGGTTTCAAGTTTTTAACATATTCAATATGCGTAATTTATTTTTTTCTCCTTTTATTATTGTATTATGATGTATATGCTGTGTGCTTTGGCGGAGAAGGGCCGATTCAGTCATTATGGACGGTTGATGAATAAATTACTAAATAATGAGTATTGATGGATCGATTTTTTTTATTTCCTTAAATTTAATTAATCTGCGAAAAAAAAAAAAAAAATTTTTTTTTTTTTTTTTGACGCTATTACAAATTTTTTTTTCTTCTTGTTTAAATGCAGGTTCATTCACTCATTTTGATCCCACTTTTGTGTAATATTCTAAGAATTTGTTTTGAATTTTCTTTGTGGGGAGTAACAAGTTTTTTTTTTAAGATTATTCAAAAAAAGATGAAAAATCACCTGCTTCAATGCACGCACCTGACCGGGGAAAGTAATCACTTTAATCTGTAGTTAGATTGAAACCACTTTTTTTTTCAAATTGATTTTGGGTGTGATGAATTCAATTGAAGTTTCAGTTGGATCTTCTCGATGCGATGAATTGGAAGGTTTCGTTTTAGTGATAGTTCAAAGCAGATTACATTTGAAAATGTTTTACATGCTCCATTACAATCAAAAGAGATTATATCTCTAGAAGCAATTGTGAGTTTCATGTATGATTGATTACAATGACATCGATACTTTTTTTTTTTATGCCAAGAAAGTTGCAACGAACGTATATCACAATCGAGTAATATATGGACATATTGTTATTTATTATTGTGACATTAGGTTTAATGTAAAAACGCATTTTTTTAATATAAATAAAAAAAAAAAAAGATTTCCCTTTTTTTTTTCATTTTGTGTATACATAATGTTTCACGTTACAAAATCATTCTTATTATAATCTCGTGTTATAATGATGATAAATTAAATAAAAATAAATCAGTAAGTAACATAAATAAAGTGATTGAAAATGTTGTTATTAAGTTTGATAACAAATAAATAAAGGAAAAATTTTTTTTTTTCATTGAGGTGAACTAAATAAAATGGCAAAAAAGAAAGAAAAAGATCTCGAGATGTAAGTTTTATCCTTTGTTTACTTCCGTTTAGCTTCCATTACGTTAGATTGATAAGCGGACAAGATAAAATTGGCGTTTTTTTTTATTTTCACTTCAATCGCTCCGTTATTTTGTTTTAAAAAAGAACATCAAAACTTTATATGATTCTTTTGTACAATGATGATCAAAGGATTTATACTATGGACCATGGACTTATTACTATTGTATGTACTGTACCAATTTAATTTAAGGTTACTCATATATATATTTTTTTTAACAATGAGGTTTTTTAAATACGAGGATTTAATCTTTGATATCTGTACACTATTTATAAGTTATGTTAAACAAAAAAAAAAAAAATAAGTACAAGGGTGCAAAAGAAATAGAAACCCCCCCCACTTACCAAATATAGTCCTTCGGGTGTCACTTTATAAAAAAATGAGTAGTAATTTTAGGGGATAGTTCGTTACTTTAACACTATATCTATTTTTTTTTTAAGTGAAAAAAAAAATATTATTCCCCAATGGAAAAAAAAAAATGATGTTTCTTTCGGGTGTTCCTTCAACTTTAAAACTTTTTTACTTACCGGAAACTTCCTAGTTGATTCAACATCAGCACTAAATATTGCACAAGAATGGATCATGTAGAGAAAGATTGTCGTTTGAATTAGTTTATATCTCCGAAAATTTAATCATCTCTAATAAATCACACCCTCTCATCATTTTGCTCGTTGATTCTTGGGATAAACCCATATGCATTTTCTTTTTAATATACATTTCAAGATAGCTTAACCTTAACCCTTAGCTTTTACATGCGTGCATCTTTTTTGTTCATTGGTTAAGAAAAAATCCTCTCGAATCCACGATCCAAAGATTTAATTTGCAACTCTTTTCTTTTTCCAGTCATAATCTCGTGAATATAAGGGTTCGAATTTAATTATGTATTACATACAACAAGCATGACGCCCTTAACCTACTTGATGATTTTGTTTCTCAAAAGAAAGTTGTGATTTTTTTTTTTTTCATTAAGAAATTGTTTTTGTTTAAGTACATTTGCTATCATAATGGACACTTGTATCTTGCATTTTCGCATTCTTCTTTGCATCTTTAATGAATAAGGATTGACCTTAAATGGAACAAAGATTCTATGTGGGGTACATTTTTTTTCTTATGTCTAAGCTTTTACCATACATAATTATCTTACCAACAAATGCAATACGGTTTAGCTTCGAGAATTTTTTTTTTTTCCTTTGAATTGTAATGTCGCTCGATCCCATCTCTCAAGTCGTACCACACCTTTGGATTTATTGATTTTAGAGCAAGTGTCGTAAACATGCATGACATCGCTTACATTCATTAATATAAAAAGTAAAAATTTTCCTTTGAAGATATCTAGATTACCTTATTTTAAAATGTTGATAAAATGGAACTGATATTCTTTATTAAGAATTGTACGTCAATTAGGTAACGTGAAATAATCTTTTTTTTTTTACTCTTTTGCCTATTAGAAAATTCGTTATTTAGAATGACACATGTGTATGCAGTAATTATCCAAGTTTCGGATGGCTGAGTCTGCTTTTATGGATAAATTTTTTTTTATTTTAATTGATTAAAAAAAAAAAAAGATTCCCTCAACGAAATTTGATTTTTTGTTTTTATTTGTGTATTATTGTTTATTTAAAATTGCTCTTTTTTACCACCTTCTACTTTAATAACGCACATGAAAAGTAAACAACAATTTTTAATTATTTGGTTTACCTTTTTATCTTTTGGGTATTGATGATGAACGCGAGTTTTGTGACATGCGACGAATAATCAATAATCACTATCATCATATCAATGATCAACAATAACACTAAAATTAGCCGTTCTTTATGTGAGGGAGGTCTTCAATACTCAGATTTAAGGGGTGAAATTAGCCAACGTACCTTTGGCTAATTATTTGGCTTTCTCAAAGAGACAAAAATTTGTAAATCGTATTGGTTTTGGATATGAAAAATAAACATTTTTTATTAAGCGTCCAAAAATGTAATACAATAGCAACCACGTGACAACGTGCGATTTGCGGCACTAGCATGATTTTGTCACGCGTTTAAATTACCAGTTGTAAAATCGCGTAGGATTATATATCGGTTTATCCTCAATAAGTGGCGTCCAAACTTTCTTCTTTTCATAATTGAATCCTTTTAATTTACGTTTTCTGCCTATGCCTTCCACTTCTTCAACGGATTTCCTTTCTTTGATAACATATTTCATGTGTGCCTTTTTCATCTTTAACCAACTAAATCTACCCCTCGCGCCATAATTTGGTTTTTTCCGGTAGATCCCTTTACCCACCCAAGCTTGTTCTAAAGCATACACATCATTTGAATCAGTTGGATTATTATATTGAAGTGTAGAGTACGAAATATCTTGACGTACCAATATAACACTTGTCCGCTTCCATGGCCTTATATCTCCAAGCATGACATCGAGCAGTTATTAAAGAATTCATGATTTTGTTAGACGCTTGTTTTGGTGAAAATTCCATTTGTTTAATTGCCTCGTTAAGAGATTTACCGGCAATTTGATTAGCTAATAAGCTAAGTTTACGTGGAGAGATATGAAAATTCGTTGTAGAATATCGATGCTATGGAAAAAAAAAAGCAAAGGGCATGAAAAATAAGATCGAAACGGGAGGCTTTCTCCATGTCAATTATTTTTAGACGTGTACCTCTGTATGTTTCTTTTTAGCCTCAGTATACCTTGAGTCACTTTGATCAGTAATTTTTGGAATCTCTTCCTTTTTCTCCTTCTCATGTTCTAAATCAAACACCGATGAAGCCCCGAGCTCGGGATGAGCTGATTTCAACATCACGGGTTCTTTCTCCTTTTTCTTCTTCCAAGGTAACCATTTAACTTTCGAAATAGGTGAATGATGTAAAGATCTGATTTATCAATTTTTTTTTTTTTAATAAAAAAAAAAAGTGCAAAAAATAAAAATCAAAACGATTCGAGTTCATCAAAGTTATAAGTGCTTTCTTTTTTTTTAAATTACTTGATTAGATGGTGAACCGTGTTATTTGTATGGAAAAATATTTCAAACGTGTATTTCTGAAATAAGATACCTAATGGGATATATTCGGAACGGTTGGGTTTTCATCAAAGAAGGTTGAACTAAATTTTTTGTCAGCCCGGAAACTGGTTGATTTAAAACAAATACGACAGTATCTCGATTTATTAAAAATTCCTTTCGTGAATCAATAATAAAATATCTAAACAAATTCTTTACCAAGTGATAACATCAACTTATTTCTTGTTATTGATATTTCCATAACTAATATGATAAAATTAAATTAAATTAAGGTTCAATATACTAGTAATATTCCCTACTTGTTCCAGGGCAAGATCCTCAGTAAGAGGAAAGAAAGTCATCTATTTTTTTAATCAAAATTGCCAATGATGTAACATCGCTAAATTCGGAAGCCAATGATTTTTGCAGATCAATCCCTGCGACAGTTCCGCGCAGGGACGATGATTTTCTGTGTTTCACAGAATTTCACAGAATATGGATGATAATTTTCAAAATTTTGGCCCGATTTATCATCGTAATGCTGGCTGATATTAAGTTTGGCCAGAATTTGCGAATCGTAATGTTGGCTGATCTGGCCAAATCACAGAATTTCACGGAATTAACTTTTTAATCACCGAATTTCGGAATTTCCGTTGGGAACAGCCAACTTTGGAAAAATAGCATTTGTAAAATTCCGGTAAAAATTATTACTGTGAAGCTTTTTCTTATCAAAAAACGGATATTTTCTCGGAAATTTTTTTTTTTAATTTATTTAATTTATGCGCCGCTCGTTTACTGACAAACTTCTTTTCAAACAAACAAAAAAGGAAAATAAAAAAAAACCATTCTATATTTTTTTTTTCAATCTGTATTTTTCAGTGAAATCTTTTAGTTTATTAGTGTAAATTTTTTTTAAAAAAAAAGTAGTGGAAGCAAGCGCTTATTGCGTTCTGATAACAAAATAATATTAAGCTTTTTTGTTTACTACAAGTTTAGAACGTGTGGTTTTTTTATCAATAATGATTTTTACAAGGGTTGCTCTTTAAACAAATCACAACGCAAAAGCACGAAGGTTTTTTTTATGGTTGGGAATCACCTTGAAAATTCTTTTTCCAAAAATGTTAAAAATGCGTCTACTGATGGTTTATCATATAATAAATAAAGAACAACAACTTAAAGCAACACATTTCGTAATATTGCAGTGATTTTTCCATCCTTTTTTTTTTGGTTGTATATGTTCAACGTGTCCGTCAGGATATATTTCTCACAAAAAGTATTCAACTTTGAACATAATGGCGTAGATTAAAGAACGATTACTTACTGCATGATTCATGAGGATTATGCGTCATACGTAGTCCTTCAGCATAGGTACGTTATTTCGTTCTTTTTTTGCCATTGTTTTTAAAAAATCATTCATTCATAACCTCATTATAGGCTGAGAATCATTGATTTAAGGGCTGACGGACTGTGCAGACACAAGATACCCTTACATGCGTATGTGGTAGATATGCGCGGCACGAAACCTTTTTTGACCGCAGTATTCCACCTAAAGTTTTGAAGATTTTTCTCACGAAGCTTTCCTTTTTTTTTTGGTGAATTTTTCGATAAGATTAATAAAGTAGGAAACATTATTGTTATCTTTACTTTGTTTATCCATTATTCCATTATCGTTGAGGGTGGTTTTCGACCAACAGACATTCACTTTTTCTTTCTTACATTTTTTTTCCCAAAATCATGTGAATAAAGACGAATACCCTTCTTAATAATTTAAGATTACAGCATCTAATGAATGGATTATGCGGTCCTATGTATTAAATGTATCAATTGTTGACATTGACTTGTTTGGTGGACCAATTAGAACAAATTTAGAGATTCCGAAAAATTCAGGATTATTCAGGAACGAAAACCTTTGGAAAAGAGGATTTATTGCTTAATCAAGAAAAGTTTCTTTTAAAAAAGGAATTTAGGTTAGAAACACATCTGTGATTACATATCAGCTTGGACATTATCTGATATGAAAAAAAAAGGGGGAGAGGCGAGTGTGTGTGAATTATCAATGTTATCATTAGATGCATTGCATGTTGTTTTTTGTTTACTGTCTTAATTTAATTTATTTATTTTTTTTTTTTTTGTATTGAATGAGGCAGGATTAGGATAAATTATTTCTATGGACCCAGGAAGAAAAGGGGAATAGCTTGCAATGATTTTCTCAATGATGCCGTGTGATGTTTTTTTAGAGCATTCGAAACTTGTTACAATTACGTTAACAAACACATGATAATCTATGGAGAAGTGAGTTCGGATAGTAGCGGAGACAAAGAACACAATTTATATTAAAAAAAGATAAACATTCATATGACTAGCATTCAAGTTTAACTAGATTTGACAATGACTTTATTCGAAACAAAGAAAGTTTGGAAAGAAAAAATTTACGCCCAATTTGTGGAATCTTTAGGATTCCTTCTACAATACCTGTTTATAGCTAATGGAATGAATTGTAGAACTTTAAACTTGAAACAAGAATGGGAATCAAATATCACATACATCACATCCCCTCGATTCAAATAACAAGTTATTAAGTTGATTTGGGGTGTATATAGGGTTTTAAATGGGAAAAGGGACAGACAATCAAAAGGGAAAGAGATTAGGTGATTGATGATGAGTATGCAACACAACAATCTCGGATGTTTTTGCGAGTAAAAAGAAAATTAGCTAATCCGAAAATAAAACAAAACAAAAAAAAAAGACGGAGAAAATTGCGCGACAATTTATAATGAGTAGAATTAATCTATTTATTTATGTATTTATTTATTTTTTACTATTAATAAAAATCTAAATGACCGACCTCGAAGGTTAATATTCGATATGAATAGGACTCTTTTAATTCTTATTATCTTCAATAGAGCTGTAAATAAGTCGATTTGCAAATCTTTGACTGAATTGTCGTGTGTTCAGGAAATTTTTAGATTGTGTTGCCGCGATTAAATAATCCACAAATTTGGTAAATGTGATGTGCGAGAAGACCAAAAAAGGAAATTGCGAGAAACTACGCGTACATACTAGCTTTATGAGATGTTATGGAGAAATTAACTTTGAAACAAGTGGGCAAAATCATGTGATAGGAAGTTCGTATTACGTTAAAAAGTGTGTGACGTACGTGTATCAAATCCTAACTCTAGGTCAATTTAATTAAATAAATTAGGTAGATGAAACGTAGATCGATATTGTAAGAAATGACGTGTGAAGTGTCAAATTGCGCGTTTTCGCGGGGAAGACCATTCTCTTTAAAAGAAACAATAGGAACGCTTAATTCAGGTATAAAAAGGCTTTTGCTTAACAATGGAACATGTACTCACGCGTGCATCTGTGGCAAACAAACGAGATAAGCATAATAAATAAATCCCTCAAGAGAAGCGATCTTATCTCATGATCTCAAAGAGGAAATAAATGGGAATGAATCGTGATTGTACATGCTATTCATCTTCTTTATTATTCTCTCAAAAAATAAAAAATAAAAATAAATTGTATTAAGTATGACGCGAGATCACTTTTCAATAATTAATTAGTATTAACATTATTACGGGGCTGTTTTTTTTCCTAAAATTTCATGTGATCAGTTCATATCGGTTTTTAAACTTGATTTAGTAAGATGCTTATTAATAAATAACACAAATATTGTCCTTTCTAAAAACGCCTAGTTGGAAAAAAGAGTCAAAATAATCTTAGATAATTATATTGTTCAAAGTTATTGTTGACATGTCGTGCATTGATTACGTAATGTCGGGTTCTTTAAAAAAGATTTTTTTTTCCTGAGAATACCAATACCACAGAAATCATTAATCAAATCCGGCTTAATTTGTTACCATAATGCAAAAAAAAAAATTTTTTTCATTCAACTACCAAATTTAATCATAATGAATCTGATCTATTTTGTTTGAATCTTTTTTTTTTTTTTTTTTTTTTTTTTTTTTTTTGCATCAGACTATTTAATAATCGGTTTCTGTGAAAAGAAATTTGATTCGATTATTTGTAACAATGCACGATTGGGCTTGAGAGAATTTCTTTGTAGGAAAATTTTTTTTTAGGACAAGAGAAAAATTAATTGAATTGTCACCATAATTGTTGTCTTATTTTCGTTGCCATAATGGTCATTAAAATTTTTAATAAATTAAAAAAAAAATATGTAATCAAGATTAATATGACCGGTTTATGAGAGATCCGAAATGAAAATGGTTTAATTACTTTAATTATTGAAATTACGCGCCACGCGCCAATTTATTCGTTTTTTTATTCTTTGTTCATCCTTTGTTCATTAAGTCGCTTTGATGTATAGAAAGTTAAACCATTGACGATGTACACCGAACATGAAAAATTTATTATTTTTATTTTATTATTATTATTATTATTATCATCGGTTTCTCTTATTTATTTTGAAAAATCGGTTTTTTTTTTTTTGATGTCATTATGCGCAGCAACAGAATTACTGTGCGCTGTCAAAAAAAATAAAGTTAGGACGATCTGCAACGTCAAATGTTAAAGTATACAATGATGATCTTGATAATTTTTGGGACATCAGGTTTTTTTTTTTTTTTTCCTTTTTTTTCTTTGTTAAATCATCTCGTCAGTTTAGTATTTACAGAAAATGTTATTATGATTACAATTGTTTTTTTTTTTTTTTTTTTTTTGTTTATTTATTTATTTTTTTGAAAGAGGGAGAAATTCTCACACACAAATAAACAGTTTATTTTTTTTTTTTGTGCTTCAAAATGATATCAATTGAAAAAAAGGAGAGACCGTTGATAGTTTACACCTCGGTGACAGATAAAAAGCTTGAATATTCAATTGACTTCATCTCTTCAATTGAATTCATTGTGATCGATTCAATGAAAGAACAATATGAACGCTTAGCCAACTGCTTTAGTGTTCTCGATGCTTCCTTGTTGTTTGTGTATAGGTAACAGGAAATAACTAAGCCGTTTTCGCTATGAATGAAATTGTTCGCACATTCTTAAAAAAGTCGTATCGTACATAATCGCAATAACAATAGAAAAATTAATTTAATATAAACATGGTAATTCGGCGAAAAAAAGAAACTAGTGTGGAGACGCGATATCGCGTTTATTTTCGTAAAAAAAAAAAGTGGGATATTACTTGACGTGCATATCTTTATTGTATCAAAATCATCACGACAATTAATTATTTCAAAGTATTGTATTTCAACGTCAGTTTTATGCCGAAACGGGATTAATAATCAAATTCATGCAAAAAAAAAAAAAAAAAGATCAGGTTTGAACGCATCTCCAACAGATTAACCATGACGCTTACCAAGTCTGTACGAGGCCCGCTATTTTTACATCAACAGCTCTGCTGATGTGATTTCGAGTACGGTACATGCAGTTCGATGGCGTACTTTTATTCATCCGAAACGATTTAGCCCAAATTTAGCACAAATAATTCCAATTTGGATAAATTCAAAAAAAAAATTTCTTGTTTGGATCCAAACTTTTTGAATTTTATTAAGGGTAAATTGATATGGTTGAAAAAAATACTAGTAAATGGATCCGTCCACTTATTACTTTTCTTTTTTTTTATTCGACGATTTGATTGTTCAAAGTGATAAAATCGTACTTTATTTTCAAGAGTTCATAGGTAAATAAATCCTATATACTCTATATATTCGATCTGATTTGTAAGAATCATGTCGTGTCACGATAATTTGCAACAACCGTTATATTGTGTTTTTTGATTGCCCCAATTTACTGACGACGTATTGAAATTAACAGAATTTTCAAAAAAAAAAAAAAAATAAAATTAATTCCGTGAAAATTACACCTTTTGTTTTTTTTATTTGCACGGATCACATGTACTTTATTATTATTTGTGCCGAGCAGCATTTGGCGTGCTTGCAAAAAAATTTGTTTATAAGCGACGATCTACAAATACTTCCTTTTTCGTCCAAATTAGAATCCTTTTTCAAGAGAATATTTTTTTTTATTAAAAAAAAAATAAAATAAAAAAATAAAAATAAAAAATAAAAGAGAAAAAAAGGAAATGGAAGAACCAACAAAAAAAAAATGTAATCAACTTACGCCATGTAAGACTCCAATTGCCAAAAAAAAAAAGAAAAAAAAAAAAAGAATGAAAAAATACAATGGAACTATTGAATTGGTAACATGGTAACACACCAACTTTAATTCAATTCAAGACCTTGAGGGCATTGTTTTATTGGAACCATATTTGGATGTTCGAACTTTTAATAAAACTTTAATATTTTTTTGAACCCGAGCCCTATTTACGTAAAATACATACTTCTTTTTCAGACAAGGACTTTTTAATCGGTTTACTAAAAGGGTGTTCATTGAAAAAAACGATACTATAATAGAGGATTAGACATTGTGAAGAAAAAATGGGAAGTTAACATGCGATATTACGCTTTGATTTTCCAAATAAATGGGTTCGGCGTTTTGAAGTTTAGATGGTTTTGAATTTAAATTTACACACGTGAACAACGTGAACGAGCCATTCTATTTTAATCTAACAAAATTTTTTTAATTGGTTCCTTCTGGGATCTTCTCGTAATTTTAGGTGATCGTGATATATTAATTTTTAGGTTGTTAACTTTAGAAACATTATTACTTGACTTGATTGCCAATAAAGGTTTATCAGAAAAAGAAGGAATCATGCGTAATAAACAATTCCATTTGCTTTTTTTTTTTTCTTTTAAAAAAAAGTACAAGGTATTGGCCATTAAAAAAAGATCAAAAAAATCGTTTTTCTATATCAGTGATATGAGAGATCAAGATGTTAAAGATGATAAAAATTCAAAATCCCATTGTTTAAAAGATTATGCTAAATAAAGGTCCGCCATTCTTTCTTCTTTCCAATTTGGAACGTTTATTTATTTTCGTTGATTTTTTCGTAAGAATAAAAAGGAAAGCGGATTTTCGAAATGTTTATTTTTTTCTGTGTCAGTATTTATCGACATCATGATGTTTATTATGATCCAAAAACGTTTGAACATCTTCTCTTGAAGGGACGAAGGTTCAACGATCTTTGGAATTTGCCAAAAATGGAATTTTCGAAGCAAGTGGGTTTTGCCCCATTATTAGGGTTTAAACTACATATTTGTTTACCTCCTCTACAATGGATGATGAAAAAAAAAATAATAAAAAAAGACATCATCCTTATCGGATTGTCGTGCAACAATAAAATGTAAATTGCTGTTGTATTATCTCCAAGGCGGTTTATTTTTGAAGAGGCAACAATGGCGTGAAATAAAGTAATGCTTTTCATTACTGAGAGGTTCTTGAATCACAATACCTTGATCCTTTTACCGTTGTTTATCACCAAAATTCAATTTGCCTTGAAATTCGTCGACATCACACAAAAAAAAAAAACAAACAAAGAAATCCTCGTTTTTTTTTCTCAATTGTAACATAAAGTTTTGAACATTTTCGGAAAAATCACAATTTTTTTTTTTTTCATTTGTTGGTAAATAAATGATCTCTTGCTAACAAACAAAAAACCGAGTTTCATGTCCATTGTTTAGAGTAAGTTATAATTAACCTAAAAATTGAACTAGTCAATCCATTAAACTTAATTTTAAATAAAACTATAACTTAAAAAATTCTTTCGTATATGAAAAATATTTTTCTTTTTAGGAAATGGATTTTTTTTTAATTAGGCCGACATGGCGCAGTAAATCGTTTAACGTGTCAAAGGGAATTATTTCTCACGCAGTAATTAAGCGCTCGGATCGTATCGAGAAAATCGATTCATTTTTATTATTTATTACCTTTTATTCATCTTTTTTTTTTTTTTTTTTTTGAAAACTTCAATATTCTGTGGGGTACATTCACATTTCACACCACCACCACTACATTTTGCCATTACACCATTATTGCATTTGCATGCTAGATTGATAGATTGATAGATTACAACTCACGGACAACGCATTTTTTTTTTAGCGAAATCCTGATGTTGGGTAAAAAAAAAAAAAAAAAAGATTGGTATTTTTTTTTGCTCAATAATTGTGATGTTCAAGGTGTCCGAGTCTCATCACAAAAATAAAAAGAACACTAATTCGTAAAAGAAATTGTTATTTTACGTATTGTTTTCGCCCGTTTGATTTTTTTTTTTTTTTTTTGCATAATACGGCGTAAAAAAAAAAAAAAAAAGTAAAAAAAAAAATTTTTATCACTATGTTGCTGCGGGAGCTCGATTAAATGATAATGATAAATAGCCCGTTGTTCGCTTTGCATGATCTACGTAAACAATTGTACGAAAACGAATTTCCTTTTTACTAATCTAATTTCCATATTTCACGAATTCCGGTTTCGAAACCGGTCAACTTAATAAGCTCGTTACATATATGGATAATAGGACCCTTATTTATTATTTTTTTTTTTTTATTAAAAAAAAATATTTAATAATAATTAAATTAATTAAATTTATTAAATCATGGTGCGGATAATAAGTTGGTCCGAACGTTTTAATGTATAATAAAAAAAAAAAAAATTTTTTTTTTTCCCTTACCCTACCCTACCTACGCCTTGTTTATTATAATTCTGTCATATCATACCAATTATACGTAAATTCCCCAACGGATTCGCAAAACGTACTTCTTTTATTCCAAGTTAAAAAATAGAACGTCGAATTCGTGACTTTGGTTAAAGCATCACCTTTTTGGGTATAATCGTCCGATAAAATGTCACCTTTATTTTTAAAAAAAAAAAAAAAAAAAAAAATAGTCTAGTTAATTGTAATCCAAAAATGTCTATCGCATGTTGACTCGTGTTTCGTTAAAGTTACCTACCCATGCTCTAAATTTAATCCTAGGTCAAAAATCTTAGGTGATAAGTTAAAAATGGCAAAGATGATTAAAGTATAAGGACGCTTGGGCTTTTGGACAAATGAAAAAAAAAATGCGCATTTTTGCGACACCCGTTCATGTTGTACCTCATGTACCTCATTTATGTTAAAATAGTTTTTCTCAAAATCATTACGTGCCCCAACAAGATGTATATTCAACATTCCTTAACTTGGTAAACAAAAAAAAAAAAATTTATTTAATGCATTAATCATTATTAATTCACAACCAATTGACTATTAACCGATTTCAACCCTTTCTTTGATTTCATAATTCATCTACAATTGGGAGTTTCAAAAATATTTGTGTACGGCATTGATGTTGATATTCTTTTTTTTTTAAAAAAAAAAAAAAAAATTGGGAATCGTTTCATCAATGAATTAGAGTAGGTGATTAACGGCAGGGAAAGACGCGCATTCATGAATGCGCGTTGACGCAGCTGCAATTGACTCTAGGTAAACAATGAGGTCACGCAATATATGCGCGTTGATGAGAAACCTTTAAGAGACGACCAAGGTGTTATGAATAAGTTGAGTTGAAACCCTTGGGGTTCCTGTTATTTTTCTCGCTTATGGTAAGGGCAAGAGGTAAACAACGGCGCCAATTGCATTATTGTCGACGGACTGGTTTACTTTTAAATATCACCCCTGAAACAAATCCAAAGACCGATTACTTAAACGAGAATTTCGCCAACAAAACTAAGACGCAAGGACTTATCCACGCATGGAAGGATGGAAAGGATGGAAAGGAAGATGATCTTTCGTTGGGGCAAATAAAAAGTATTATGACAATCGCATGGTGATTTTGGTTTTATTGCGTTGAAACAAGCAAGAGCAAAAGGGCCAGCTGACTTTGAAAAAAAAATAAAAAATAAAAAAATACGCGACAATCAAGTATAATTAAAGAAAGCTGTTTATTATTAAAAAGCTAGGTCGTATTAGGGTTCATTAAATAATTATAACGTTCGTTTTAGGTTAAAAATTACGGCATCTTGAATGCTAGATCATAAATAAATCTGTCAAATATACCAAAGTACATGAACGAAAATATCCATGTTAAAAGTCGAACCATGCACGTTGCCATCCAGTGATTGTATCTTAATTAAACAATGAGAAAAGGTTGCAAAGCACAAAACTTTGGGGTGAAAGAAATCGTGAAACCAAGAAAAAAAAAAATACAAGTTTTTCCTGATGCATCGGAATATTGCTATGTGTGGAGTAATGATGTTTTTACGATTTAGAAGTGATCCGTGATGTCATGACAAGTGTCACCGCTAATACCTGTCGTACTTGACATCGGAGGCGAATGGAAAAAAATGTCCAAAGCAAGGTTTATAGAACTGCGGGCATGCAAATGATATTTTGTATACCTGCTAATGGAGTCCGGAGCTCATTGAAAATTTTTCATTTTTTCAATGGGATACCACAATTGCCATTATTCAAGCACCAATTCGATTTCACGGTACAACTCGAAATTTAACGTTTTTTATTCCCAAACAAAAAAACCAATCGTAAAAAATAACCCCAGAATTGTGCTCATTTAAAGTGGTTAGGTTGTGCCAAGATTTTCAAGATTTTAAACCGGTTCGATCACCTATCTCGTATATCTCAGAATGAAGAACCTCATTGAATAAGAAATAGGAAATGGAAATTAATAAAGCAATGAAAAAATGAAAACGAGAAACACAAGCATTTGTCAAATTCGGACCGTTATGCAAAAAAAAAAAGCCCTAACCGTATTTTATTAACGTTAAAATCATTTCCCAATTTTCTTTTAAATTTTTTATGTAGAATGAAAAAGAACTTTTGTTTAAAAAAAAAAAAAAAAAAAGTACCTTTCCCAAATTTGTACATGTGATAGATAAGATAATTCATTAACGTTCTCTTCCAAGAACCCCCCCTTTTTTTTTCGACGATATTAGTTTACAAACTTTCACTCTGTCAGAAGAATTTTCGTTCCAACCTTTGAGCCTTATTTTTGTTGTACCCATTTTATAACTTGTATTGATGATTCAACTTTTGATATATCATGATATAATAATAGATTTACGCCAATTTAAGTTTTAATGCACAATTTACATTTTACATTTCGGTGGTTATATGACGCTTAACGTACATACAGATATTTCATCATAGAACATTTTACTATCATCACAAGCACTATGGTTGAAATTATATTTATAGTAATTTGAACGAAAATGAGATTTTTTTTTCCCTTTTAAAACTTGAAAAGTATTAGCAACGTTGGGATCTACACCTTTTCGAGCCGGAAGGCCCATCGTACAAAAAAAAATCTTCAAACGGCTCCTCACTCCTCCTTATTACTTAACGATGATATAAGCAAGTTGCAATATCTAAAGATCTAGATTTATGAAACTATAAATATTATAATTTTAATAAGGTTTAATAAAATAAATATAGATATAGATATCGATATCGATATAGATTATTCGATTTTAAATATATTTATCGAGATATATATATATTTATTTATTTATTATATATATATATATATATATATTTTTTAAGGTTAGAAATTTTTCTTCACGTTTTTCTTGTTTACAAACAATTTTCCGCAATTTACCACCATTTCCAACAATTAACTTTGAATTTACCCGACGGTTAGATAGAATGATTATATCATTTACAAAATTTACAGACTATAGACCCATTAAAGGAAATCACACAATAGTGTCACCTTCGAATGTTAACCATCGTACCACAAAACTTTATCTTGCTTTAGTTTGGATCGATATGGTTGGATTGAGGATGATCTCATAAGAAACCTGTTGGTGAGACAAATTACGCCACCACACCCCCCCCCTCATGGTATGGCTTTATTCCTCACCATCACAGTCATCCAAAACGTTTCATGTCACCAACACAATCGCCACTTACAATCGTTTTGCCTAACAATTAAAAGCCGAACAAAAACCACCTATTTCTCAATACCTTTGTATACAAATTGTTGTCGCCTCTCAAATGACGAAATATTTTTTTCTTATGGAACTGATTCTCTTCGCATCAATCGTTGAATGGCTGGTAAATAAATAAACATACTTTATTAACTGTGATTTTTTGTCACTTGACGGACCTTAAATTCTTAGAGGGCTTTGCATGTATACAGATCGTTTTGTGCATATAAAAGGAAATGCTGTCTGAAAAAATCATGTCATCCTGCGGCGAAGTGATGATGGTGATATTATATATATATAGGAAATCAATAACCTTCCAAATTTGGATCATCTTATTGATTTTTTTATACCCGTGAATTTTTTGTTAATATTAAACAGTAGATACCGGTTTGTCCATTGACCGTGAGAATATATTATTCGAAATCTAGATTCTTGTAACCTGGCACATGATGACGATATTTTGAATCACCCATTACGTTTTTATGAATGAACCTCTCCCGATAATTTTGTGTAATTCACGTAATTTCTCCGAATACACACAACTCTGGTTCAAAAAGTGCAAAGACCACGTTAAGTGAAAGTACCCGGGCGAGCGGTCGAATGGTTGCCAGTCTTTAAATAAAATCTTTCATATTTCCAATAATAATCTCATTTAAAACGGGTGACACCTCGGTGTCAATGTTTACACTCTCCGATATTTTGATAATCGATTTTTCGGCTTTTTTTTTCATCGAATTAATTTCCATTTTACGCGACCTTGCATCAACGGGGGGGGGGTTTTCAAATGCTTTTTGTTTTGTTTATTATTTATTATTCTTCTTGCAGTTTGCACTCATGTAAACGAATTGCGGTATTGGTAATCCTTAATGAATGAGGAAGAGATTCATGAAACAGAGAAAAAAATAAAATAAAATAAAATAAAAAGCAAACAAAACAAAAACGCGTAAATCATCAACAAAATTATATTCATTCAACCTTTGTATCAAAAAAAAAATTTTTTTTTTTTCTAATCCGTTTCAGCTATCTGATTAAAAAAAAGTAAATAAACAAGCGAGTTAAATAAAGGTCGATAACTTACGCCCAATGAATAACAACAAACACGCACATTATCGTCTCCGAGCAGCAAAAAAAAAAAAAAGGGATAAACGCTCCAGTTTCCCATTACGAGCATTTTCCTGATACAAAGATTAAAAAGGAGACGGAATTTGAGAGATTTTTTTTTTTTTTTTCTTTATTAGCTAAATTTAGATGCCTTTCCAAACAAACAAGCGTCGTCGTGCGTGTAAATTGATTGCGTGGGTCAATAATAAAAATTTTTTTTTCACCCACGAACAAAGTAACAAATTACAAATAATTAATAATTTATTTATCAATTATACCCTTTGCGTCTTTATTTACAACTCTAAAGTGATAAATTTTTAACAAATGTTACGATATTTGAATTGCCCAATGAAGTTCCCAAGATGTGATATCTTGACAAAAAAAAATATATCTGTACATTGGTCAAACGTTCCTCTATTTTTGAACACATGTATACGATAAACAGTGCCGGACCCTATCAATCGAATGAGAGCGGAAGCAAGCGAGAAAAAAAAACCAAAAAAAAAAAAGAAGGGGGGATTATTTTTTTTTTTTAGTTAAAACTATAATTTTTGCTACCATCATACATTTCATCTATATTTATATGGTTGATATGGTTGATATGGTTGATTATTATAATCGAAAATATAATGGAAGGAAAAAAAAAAAAAAAAAAAAAAACAAGATATCTAACAAGTTTGTGAACCAAGTCGATTACGAAGTTAGATATGGATTTTCGTCGGCAGTGTCACCATTGCCAAACAATCTCATCGGAATATAGTATTGAAATATTCGCATAAACATACATCAGATGAGTTTTTTTGTTTCAAAAAGAATATTTTTAAATTTTTCTATTTTAAAATATTTTTTTTTCTTTATTTTAATTGGGAATATTTTAAGTGGGGAAAAAAAAAAATTCATACACATACTTTACCAGAATAATTCTAATGGATGCGTAATTGAATGTAAAGTGAAACTTGTAATATTCTTAATGACATTATTAACTTTCTCAAAAAGTGCTCATTTTGTAAATAATTCTTACACAACATTCTTGGTTTCATTTGGAGAATTGGCTTTTTATTTATTTTATTTTATTTTTTTTTTTTTTTTTTATCTCTGGAAAAAAAAAGAAGAAAATTTGGAAAAGCAGGGGGGCATAGACCACCACATTATCGGTTGTCATTATCGGTTTGTTTTTTTTTTTTCAAGTTTCAATTCCTGGATTTTTTTTTCCCTTTAACTTGTTATGCGGAAACTAAGTGGAACTTGCGTGCGAGATGCTGCGGCACCAAAAATTTTTGACGCTAAAATTGGGTCGATAATTTGTCTCCCCCCTTTCAGAACTCATATATTTAATTAATATTTTACATTATTTATTTATATTGTTAAACATTTTTTCTTAATAATCTCAGATATTAACAAATTTCCAAATTAGCAGAAGCTTACCAAATCTTATGATACAAATTTGGAAAAAAGGGTTGGTGTAACAAACACGAGTTTAATTTCAATTAGTGAGGAGCTAATTAATTTAATATTGAAAATAGATGTTATACCTATTATTTTCTGCGTATTGTTTATTCGGGGATAATTTAGAACAGGAAAATACCTCTTTTTTATTTTTTTTTGGGAAAGTGGATTCACAACAAATAAAACAATAATCTACGGTCATACACCTGTTGTTTATTTTTTAATGTGAAGTGTTTCAAAAGAAAGATTACCTTTTGGAAAAAAAAACAAAAATAAAAAATTTGAAAACAATGTAATGGATATTAGACGTTTGTCATTAATGCCAATTGATATTATTATCATTATGCAAAATTGGTTAATTGTTAATCAAAAAAAGAAAAAAAAAATGAGGGATTTTCAATGCGCTACTTTATTTTGAATTAAAATCGTCATTCAGACCACGTTAAGTAAAAAAAATAATAATCCATAATTTATTATTATTATTGATTTGCAACCGTCATCAATTTTGTGTTAATATTCATTGTCCCAATTTTTCATATTAAGTTTCGGTGATAATCTTTTGATTGAAAATATGGTGTGATCCTCTGTTTTTTTTTTATTTTTCTATTTTTTTTTTTTTTTTTCCTTAGGATAGATAAGTCATGAGTCATAAGGTTAATAACATGTATGCATGATATCCGAAAATGAATACTCGCTTTTTTTTTTTAAAAAAAAAACAATAATCTAAAAATAAAATGATCTTTTTTTTTATTTGTTAGACATCGGATCCGAAAGCATAAAATGAAACTTAAATCAATTCATTTTCGAACATGATTGAAAGAAATAAAAAAAAAAAAATAGAACCTAATTTAAAATTTTGATCATGACTTTCGGATTCTCACCTTATTTTTTTCCGATCTCTGATTAAATTTAATCTTAATCTTATTTGCTCCAGACCATTCATGTGAAAAAAAAAGGCATGCCGGGTACGCTTTTGAGTTAAAAATAAACCTTAATACGAGATAATCATGTGAATGATAAATAAACCTGAACATGGCAATAATAATGAGTATTATAATGGAACAAAGACTTGGCGAATACTTACATCATCATTGTATTGAAAAAAGAAAATTCTTTTTGGCGGGGTTACCCGATTCGTTCAGGCTGCTTAAGACCCTATAATAGATTTTCTTAACAGGATTATATTAAAAAAGCATAACAATCGAATTTAGTAAAACATTATTAACATTTTTTTTTTTTTTCAAATATGACTTGCTTTGCATAACACATAATACGAAACTTGTTAAGATCATTGTTTTAATCGACAGGTGGCGAAAAATTGAAGATGATAAGATTTCCTTTAATAAATAGTAAAGAAAATACCGGTTAGCGTCTCTAAATACACAACAAAAAGAATATCATGTCAAGCGTACTTGTTCAAATGCAGTAAAATAAACCGTTTTGACGTCGTATGACCTTCTACTGCGGTAACATCCTATTACGCGTAAAACGGTAAATGTTGAAATTCCAAATGGAAAAATTTTTTTCCTTATAGACGCGTCCATTTTATTTATCTAAAAAAAAAAAAACAAGCCAATCGATTTAAAAACATTGTGTTAAAAAATTGTAAAAAGCTGTTTAAAAACAAGATAATTTATTTTGTAAACAAAACGAATCTTTATTATTTAGATTTTCAAAAACTATCGCCAAAATTCAAGAAAAGAAAAACAAAAAAAAAAAAAAAAAAAGTTTTAATCAAATTACTTGATCGTCAAGAAAAGGACGAGCCTCAATCCGCTTTATATAATTTCTTTTAATCTTGGAATTTTTTTTTTAAAAAAAAAAGGTAAGTTGCATATGTACGAGATATGTATCTGGACGGTCAGAAGGTGCGATAAACGCATATATAACGCCATAAATATAAAATAAATGTTATCAATCACAGTGTTTCCTTTCAATCAGTTATATATATATATATATATCAAGAAGCTCTATTGATAATCAAAATCAAAAAAAGAACAATGTAAAAAGGAAAAAAAAACTTGATTATTATATACAGCGATAAAGTGAAATAATGTGCATGAACCGGTATGTACTTATGTGGGAATTTTAAGTTGGTAGTTGCGGAAGCAAATCGAATTACGAATTTAACTCTAAAAAGTCATCATGTGAACATGTCATTCGGAAATAATTGTTGTGATCATTGAAAAAATTAATCGTAAAATTTATAATTAATAATAATAATAACTAACAATCATAAAAATTGTAAAAATCATCATAATAAAAATAATAAAACGACTTTTTGATGTTGAAAATACCCATATTTAAAAATCGAGGAGAGAACATTGCATTATGTGGAAAAAAACTAACCTTAATAGATAATGGTAACGTAGTATAATTTTTTTTAAGTAAGGCTGGAAGAAAAAAAATGAAAAATGAAAAATGAAAAATGAAAATGTGAACGAGAACGAGAATGAATTTCTGTACAGACATGTTGATATAATGTTGTTATTTTTACATGATGGAGAGGTTCGTTAGAAAGCGGAGCGACAACATACATGAAAACATATTAAGTGCGTTCATTGTTGATGATTCTCCCAAAAGACCTACATTGTTATAACATCGATTTGTGGAGTGAAGAGTATCCAACTATTAAGGTGAGATTTGGTGGAAGATACGGTCGATACATGAAAAAAAGTGGGGTAGAAGAAGATTGAAATCTTTTGCAATTATTCCATTTCTATCTCGGGAATAGTCTAAACGTTATTTCATGACCTTCAATGAATAATTATAAAGTTGAGGATCTTCATTTCACTTACCTCCATATTATTTACCTTGAACGATCTAAAACAAACCATAGAAATCGGTCAACGAAGAGACAAAAAGACAAAAAAAAAATATGGAATAAAAAAATTTCACGATAGGTTGTAACTCAATTACAGTTATTGACCCTCCCTTTCCCTTCCCAAATCTCCTCCTTTTCATGTTTCGTGTCGATTTCGTTCGTAAAACCTTTCACAACATTGAAAGATAATCCTAATAATATACTGCGCGTAGCTTTATGGATATTCTTAAAACAGTGCTAACCTTAGTATATCTAGTAATTCCGATAACTAGCATTCCGAAATTATCTTAAATCCGATAGTTATCAATTAATCGTTCACTATATGGTAAGGATTATTTTCGAATTTCTTTACATAGGGTCATTATTATCAAACGCGATACAAGGATTTGCGTCATTTCCAAATTGCAAAGGAAAAAAAGGAAAAAGAGAACGAAAGAAATAAAAGAAAGCTAAAATCGTTATAATACGGAATGAATCTTTTAAGGGTTTACCTTTCTTTCTAATTGTGCCTTATTTGGAGGGTTGCACATTATTACGATTCGATAAAGTTACGTGTTCCTTCTTTAAATTAGTAAAGTTAGTCAATCGGAACACATTTTCGGTTCAATTACAAATTTTCTCGGTCAATATTAAAATACTTTCAAAATATTTATACATACTTATTATTACCTTATAATTTGGAGGCGAGGGGGAACAATTTTTTTTTTTAGTCATCAAGCATTTAGGCATAAATGTACATTTTTTTAATTAGATGTTTTTCTACAAGAAACATACATCACATTGTTATAATTATTATAATAAAGATAACCATCTCTTTTTTTTATGTCACACTTGTCTTCTTAAGGTGAAAACACGAAAAAAAACCTGTTTCTCTTTTTTTTTTTTTGGTTGTTGAATTTGGTCTTCTTAATATTGCATATCTTTCACATAAATAAACCATTAAGTTATGTATGGCATAAGGTGAGAATTGCCAACAATTAAAAAAAAAATAAAAAAAAAAGAGCATCCGAATTATTGCAAGCAGGTTCTTTTTTTTTTTTTTATTAACGTTAAATGATGCGCCGTATTACGCGTAATCGAATTTAAAATAGAAATAGGTATATATTTATTCAGAGGATTTTGAATTTAAATTTTTTAAAAAAAGTAATATAAATAATTAGATGTATAATTAAATAACGTTTATATAAAAAAAAAAAAACTAGGTTAGATAATTAATTTATTTATATAAGAAAAGAAGTGATTAGTGGGTGTTCCACAAAAATGATGATTAATATCGGGGGGAGTGAAAAAGATGGATGTGAGGTTTAGTTAGAGTACATTAAAGTACCATTTATATATTATTTTATATGTATAAAATATCAATTAATAAATAAATAAATAAAAAAAAAAAAATGAAAAAAAAAAAAAAATCTCGACAAAAAAATATATAAAAAGAGAGACTTGAAGGCTCTAAATTTTTCTCCTACTCTTCTCCACATTGATAGAAAAGAATTCTTGCCATCACCAAAAAAAAAAAATAAAAATAAAAATAAAATAAAAATAAACTCAAGAATTCGAATTTTATTTTATTTATTCTCTCTATTATCTACTTTTTTTTAATATATTTTAATATATAATAATCGAAAAAAAAAAAAAACGGTGTAAAAATCACAATTACACAGAAAAAAATATATCACCTCAAAAAAAAAAAATTTTACAGTACAAATAACTTTTTTTTTTCGTTTTTTTTATCGAAATACTTTTTTTTAGAAACACAAATAATTTATAAATACATCTTGAAATCCCCTTTTTTTTACATTTTCTTTTTCATTTAAAAAAAAAAAAAAAAAAGAAAAAGAAACCACCCTTATAAAAACATTATTTAAAAGAAAAATAAATTTTTTTTTCTTTTCTTTTTGTACATAATATATCTTTCGCTTTACCTTCTTGTATACCACAAACCATAAAATCCTTCAAAATTCTTTTTTGTATAATTTTATTTTTTCTGCTCTTACAAACCTTTTCCTTCATATCCAACGAATTATTCTTTCCTCTACAATATACATACATAACAAACATGGCCTCAACTTCAGTACGGTAAGTAAAATCAAAGAAATGTCCTAATGAACTCCGAGTTTTCTTCCCTCTTTCCCATTTTCCCCTCCCTTATATTCGTCTCTAATTACTTCTTAACTTTCGTCTCTTACGTTTTGTCCTCGCGCTCATCTTGAATCTCTACTTTCTTATAGTGTCGCTTTAAGAGTCAGACCACTCAATAGCAAAGAGACTTTACAAAATTGCAGCGAATGTTTAACGATAATACCAGACGCACCACAAATTCTCATTGGAACCGACCGTTCTTTCACATTCGATTATGTATTCCCATCAGATACAGAGCAAGAAGACGTCTTCCAAGACTGTGCACGCCCATTACTTGATAAATTAGTCGAAGGGTAAGTTTGTTCAACATTTAAGGTTACGTCACGCAAAAAAAAATTCGGTTAATATTCCGACGTGTCACAACATATCAAAATTGAGCTTATGTTATTGATGACATCATTTTCTTTCAAAACATTAAATAATAAAACCATTGTTGACAATTATTTTCATTATTTTTATTATTTTTAGATATAATGTTACCATTCTTGCATATGGGTATGTAATTAACAATCTTTATGTTTAACTTGTAAACGTTTTAAAACGTTCTATTAATTTCCCTTTTTTACTTTTATAGTCAAACCGGTAGTGGAAAAACATATAGCATGGGTACCGCTTTAGACGGGTCAGACATACCTCCCGAACATCAAGGTAATTTAATAATTACCCTTGCAAATACAACAATAACAAAATAATGATCGACATCTAACCGATGACGTCATTGCTTTTACTTTTCAGGGATCGTCCCACGTGCCATATATAGATTATTTGATGATCTAAACGAACGAAAAGCAAATAACCCTTCTTATGAATTCGAAGTTCTCGTATCTTTCCTAGAATTATATAATGAAGACTTAATAGATTTATTAAACCCACAAAACAGAGAAAATCATAAAAAAGGAAAGAGCGATTTGATGATAAGAGAAGACGCAAATGGTCAAATATATTGGGCCGGTGTGAAAGAGGTCTCAGTTTCATCCCCGGAAGAACTCTTAGGGTATGCATCATATGTGTTCATGTATTTATTTATTTATTATTATTTTTTTTTTATAAATTCTAACCCGTCTTCATTCTCTCCCCCCTTTTTTAGTCAATTACAAAAAGGTTCGTTATGTCGAACCGTCGCTTCAACAGACATGAACATGGTGTCTTCACGATCACACGCCATCTTTTCCGTAATACTGAAACAAACAAAGATTGAAAACCTAGAGGAAAACAAAGAAAATGATGCTCCTCCCGCTGAAACTTCATCCGCTTCAAAAAGAAAGAGCAAACAAAAATCATTAACATCCAAAGTCATTTCCAAATTCCACTTTGTAGATTTGGCTGGTTCAGAAAGGGTAACGTCTCAAACTTCAGTTCCTCGATTCAAATATATGCTTTATTTCACACAATCAAACCTAATCAATTCGTTTATCATTCATTCATTCAAAAAAAAAAAAATCAAAAATCAACCTTGCACATCATACACATAGTTAAAGAGAACCAATGCAATAGGCGACAGAGCAAAGGAAGGAATAGCGATTAATGGGGGTCTATTGGCCCTTGGTAATGTAATCAGTGCGCTTGGTGATGAATCACGAAAGGTGACACATATCCCATACAGAGATTCAAAGTTAACGCGTTTATTACAAGATTCGCTCGGTGGTAACAGTCAAACGCTGATGTTGGCTTGTGTGTCACCCGCAGACTCAAATTTCATGGAAACCTTAAACACACTTAAATATGCCAATCGCGCTCGTAATATTAAAAATAAGGTCAGCGTTAATGAGAGTTTTGGTGGCAACTCTGTAGAAATTAATCAGCTCCGTGGGCAAATCAGTCGATTAAAGATGGAAATCCAAACTTTGATCTCTGGTGGTTGTAATGAAGAAACCGCTCACAAATATGAAGTAGAGATTAACAATCTTAAAGGAGAATTGGGAATGGCCAAAATGAAACTTCAATCTACCGAACAAGAACTCCTCATGGTCAAAACCGAAAGGAACACGCTTTTAATGGATAAAAGTTTTAATGGTCAAGACCTTTCGGACGCCGATCGTGAACACAAGATGAAAACCCATCATATCGTTCAATCTTATGAAACTGAGATTCTCGACCTTAAAAATCAGATCGCAGATCTTCAAGCTGCTCAATCGACTACTCACAATCCACGTAAATCTTCTTTGGCAAAAAGCTCTGGAAGGGATAAGAGTCATCGTATCTCCTTCTCCGACCCTCACTATCCTTCTGATGAAAACAATCCTAACATTAATAACGAAAATAATAATAATAATAATAATGAGAGTGATGGAGAAAAGAAGGGTAAAAAGAAAAAGAGACGTTCATCATCAAGGAAAAGCAAGCCAAGAGCTGATAGTCATTTCCCGGTTTCCGATGGAACTTCAGCTGTCCCAATTGATGGTCCCTCATCCTCCTTTCAACTTCAACCGATTAAACCCTTAAACTTGGAAGATGCCAAAAACTTATTTTCTCATTATGAAGATGACATATTGGAGGAAGATGAAGAAAACGTTGATGAATATGATGAAACTGCAAGACCTGATGGTGAAAATTGGGATGGTGAAGGTCAATTCAAATTCACCCGAAAATTGAGAAGACGCAGCAAGACCAGAGAGAAGCTCGAAAAAGCCAAGGAACAAATCAAGCAGGGTCTCTTGTTTATCAAGAATGGAGGCTCCTTACATGACGATCCTCTTTTGAGTCAACTAGTCAAGATGCCTTCATCTACCAAGAGCGAAAGTTACATCGACCAAATGATGCCAAATAACGCCAAGGAGAAGAGACGGTCAAGCAGTGTATCTTTCAGTGAAATTCAAACAATTGAAGTTCCTGCATGGCAAGAAAACACAACACCACCAACAGCTACCGCTACTCGCCGCACCTCAAACTCTAGCCGTTCTGTTAGTTTCTCCGATCAACCGATTTCTCCTGGTTCGACCAAATCTTCACAGAACAGCACTGGTTGTTCATCTCAACAACAAAATGCCATCGCACTCACACGTATGTTGCATCAAATTCAAGCTGATATTGCCGTCAAGGAACAACTCGTCACACAATTGGAACGTGCTGAACAAGAATTTACTTACATGAGAGCCCAATACGAACAAAGGTTGGCAAACATGCAAGAAAATTTGATCAACTTGCAGCGTGAAAGAGATGTTGCTGTCAAGCGTGCTCAAAATGCTGGCTCTGGTGTTAGCACTCGTGACAAGGGTTCAATCCTTGCCGAACTTAAAGCTCGTTACGAACACAAGATGAAACGTCTCATTCAAGAAATCGGTGAACTTCGTCGTAAATACAATGAAGCTACCCAATCCAACAATACCTCGAAAAATCAAAACGAAACAATGCTTAAGAGTATGCGCGCTCAAATCGAACAACTTAAAGCTGAAAAGATGCGTATGATGAAACGCATGAAGGATGAAGCCGAACGTGTTCGTGAAATGACTGAACGTAATCAACGTGAAATCCAAACCCTTCGTCGTAAAGAAAAGGCTGCCCAAGAACAAAAGAAACGTCTTGAAAGAACCAGTGAAATGCAAAAGATAATGCTCGAAAAGAGACAAAAAGAAATGTTGCAAACGGCTGGAAAACTCAAATCAGTCACGACATTGCTCAAACGAACGTCAACTCCCAAAGCAATCTCCAAAGTTTTCCGTAATCATAGACGAAACCAAGTGGCAGCTGAAAATGATGATGGCAAAGAGTCAAGACGAACCTCTGACGACATTAATGCTATCCACGATGAAGTATTCGGTAGTGGTTACGATAAGAAGAGACTTCTTGACGAGGCCATATTCAAATACATTAGTGGTCGTCAAACATTAGCAATGATGGATGAGTTGATCGTTAAGCGCGAAAAATTACAAGAGGAAAAGAAAGAACTTCTTGAAGAGCGTGAAAGAATCATCATTAGCGAATGTGGAAATGAACTTGATGGTGATGCACAAGCTTTGGATGACAAGATTGAAATGATCGATTCAGAGATGACTTACATTAATGCTAGGATTCGAGGTTTACAATCAGAAGCTGCTAGAGGTGTTGCCGCGGAACAAGAAGCAAATGCAAATCACAAAGCTGATGGTGAAACCAGCAAAGATGCTGCCGAAAAACCACGAAAGAATAGCAAGATCGGTAAAACAGAAAAGAAACTCTCCTTTTCCTTACCAGAAAATGCCACACCAGAAACTTCATATGACACTGCCGTTAACATTTTGCGAAGTTTGGATTCATACGAAACTCAAGCAGTATTGGAATCATTCTTTAAAGACATTGTTGACCTTCGAACTGGGGATTGGTCACGTCAAATGACACTCGCTCAACAAGATAAACAAATCAACGATTTGAGAAAGACATTATTGGCCATGCGAAGAGCTGCAGTGCTTACAACGGTTGAATATGAAAAGAAAAACAAAGGACTCGAAGAAGCTCTTCGACGTGGTGAAAGAGCACCAAGCCCAATAACTTCCGAAAAGAAAGAATTGCAAATGGATGATATCGAAAATGACGCTTCAAACACCATATCCTTATTTGATCGTATCTATGATCAAGCTTTGGCGCAAGTAGAAGCCGCGGTATCACGCAGGAATAGCCTTGTTGGAACTCCTGGATCAAGACGCAACTCATATCTATTTGAAAGTGATGACGCAGCTTTCTTCTCTTCACCTGTAAATGCTTCACCTTTATCCGGGAGTCCAATGAATTCCGGCAATAGGACAAGTTTTTCGAGACCACCAATCCCCTCCGGATGGTTAAATCTTCAACCTCGTGAAAAGGGTGTAGTTGAATCCAATGAGGCTCCAAACGTCTCATCTTCAGCCACAAAGAGAAAAGACTCTAGTGAATCTAACGGCAGCAATTCCGGTAGTAGCAATAATGTAAAGAGAAGAAGTTCAAATGGGCGAAGATTAAAAAGACCAACCAATAGCTCTTCCCATAGTTCTTCAAATCCATCAACACCAAAAGATGAGAACGTTCCATCAAATGTTACAACCACAGTTTCAATGGATGTTGGTAGTAGCCATGAGCACCCACGTGTGCCTTTACCCTTAGAAAGAACGAGATCTGGGGGTCTAGCATCAAATTCACGACGGGGATCACTTCAGTCCTCCATCTTACATAGTCGTCAAAATAGTTCAACAAGCATGGGCTTCTATGCAGAATCAGGAAACGATGGACCACGAGATAGTGGATACTTTAGCAGCGCTGATAAGCGAAGATCGCACAGCAGTATGGCGAGACGAGGTTCCAAAGATATTACAGCAGCATATCATATGCGTCAAAGTTCAAATGGACACGACAGTGATGCAGAAAGTGTGACTAGCATGACCAGTGAACAACGAGCATCATTAGCACATCATACACATACAAGGTCAGAAACACCGACAGGCGATAACGTATTTGATCGTTTATCAAAGAGTCAAACACATTCAAGTTCAGCAAAAAATTCACCAACAAAACCAACAAAGAAAGTTAAGGAGGAGTATCATGGCGAGAGGCGAGGTAGTGTACCAAAAGGCCATTCCAAACAAGGCGGCGTAAAAGACGCTTTAGCGGCATTAGAAGGAAGACGAAGCGCATACGCTGAGACAGTAAAAACACAAGCATAATTTATTAATTAATTAAATCTAGAATAATTTTAGACTTACAATTCGAATAATAATCTTTAGACTAATAATTAACGATATCGAACATTTAAATTAGAAAATTTTCTCTTATATATTTTTTTTTTATTTTCTCTGTTTATATATGTAAAAAAAAAAAAAAAAATTAATTATGTACATATGTACTTTTTTTTTCGTGATTTTAGTTAGTTACTACTCATTTTCGGAGGTTTTTTTTGCCGGAACAAAAAAAAAAATCGTTTTTTTTTATATTTTTCTTGTATCATATTTCAAAAAATAATATTCGTTTTCTTTAATTTGTTTATAAAAAAAAAAAAAAAAAAAAAAAAAAAAAAAAATTCTTTACAAAATTTCAAAATTTCAAAAAAAAAAAAGATTGAAAATAATAAAACCTCAAATTCTTTTAGAAATATTACAGAGTTTTCAATAAGAATTTTCCAAATGATTTACAAATTAAAAAATGGAGTTTTGACGCGTTTCTTATAGGTAATCAATAAGTAAACTGCGCCACATTATAACATTATCTCGGGTCCGAAAAAATTTTTTCCCGACAGTTTCTCCTCTTTTGATATGCCATTCGGATGATAAAACAATAACCTTAAAAATTTAAAATTCCACGAAACGAAAGAAAGACAAGGTCAACAACCAGCGTAAAGGATTTGCTGCGTCGCAATGATTCCCATTAAAGATTACAAGCTTCGGAAATTCCCGAGACGATCAGATAACTAGTTTCTTTTACGATTTTTCTTTCTTTTCGGCTTATAATATATATTATTTAGGAAAGTGACAAAAAAAAAGATTATCAAATGCAAAAAAAAAAGGCTGTTAATTTAGAAATCAGATTGTACTTGCATAACGTGCGAAATTCAGCACCTTTATTATTTATTATTCATGAAAATTGACATCACCCCACATACCAAAAGGAATGAAACGCGTCAATCCACGGTTGATTTTTTTTTTTTCATTTATTTTGATCAACTTTACAGACGCTTTGATTTACACGCGCGGCCTTGAACGCATGGTCGCTTTAAAAAGATTGAATACATATAAATAAATTTCCCCTTATTACACTAAAAGAATCCCAAGAAACGACCGATCCTAACTAAATTTGAAGAATTCCTCGGTTTGAATGCGAAGGTCGAATTTTCCAGAAAGTACAAAAAGTTATCATGCATGTTTGTTGTCGTGATAGGAACCATCGAGCCTTCGTTGAAAATTAAAAATTCCAAAAATTTAACCCCTTAGAAAATCATTGTAAATGTAAAATAAATAAAAAATAGGGGAAGCAGAGTTTTACAAGTTTCCTAAAACAATGGAAATTTTCACATTACATATACACAATAGCACCGATTTTCGGATAAAGGGCAAAACAGTTCCAGAAACAATGAAGCCAAATCAGGTAGTTGTAATACAATGGATGTTAAAATAGGCGTTTTTGTTTGTTTTATATATCACGCTATGTGATTATTATTAAAATTTCCTTTAATCAAACTTTTTAATTCACATACAGTAAATGAATTTTGCATTGTTGATGGCAATAACGGAAGTACTACTTTTTTATTTACCGATTTTCGATACAAAAGTACCTAAATTATCGAACAGAAAAAAATATTCATATGATTTGTGCAATTATTTTTTTTTTTTTTGTTTACCGACGTTATTCTTCAATAAAGTTTGATCACTCTATCTAAAACCTGCCATGAGAAGAGGCCCACTTTCTACCAATACGCCATTATCAAATGGATTAAATGGATTACATAAATTAATCTGATGGTGTCATCGATCACAAGATTTTGTTCAAATCAAGCTATTTCTCGGAACCTTATTTCCTTCAATATCTCACTACATTTATCATTACTAAACCGAGCTCATTAAATAATAAATAATAAATAATACTCCGATGCCAAATATGAGAAAAATTCACAACGGATCGTGAAAATTTCCTTTTTTTTCATTTATTTATTTTTTTTTTTTTATCCAAACAAATTCTTAGATTATTTGTCTTTGTTTAACAAAGATAACATGCAAAATCATGTTTGACTATGTGCAAAGATGTAATTTGAAATAAAAATTTCAAACATACCTTTTCTCTCTATCCTTTTTTTATTTTAATTTTATTACTAAATGAAGGAGTTGTGATACGTTAATTGCGTTAATATCGTGATAACGTAGTAAGGGGAAAACGGGTGTTTATTCATTCGTCATTTGCTATTGCGTGGTTTCACCTTCACTAAGATGCCACACAATCAGCCTTTTTATGGTCAAACTCCCTTTGATAACAATGAACTTCTTGAAATAATAAAGTTTTCATTAATAAATTTTTTATAACTTAATCTTAATTAAAATTAGATCCTCCTTGACCGTTAATTTACACCAAAGATGACACAAAATACACAAATTAAATTGCATGTGTCTTTATTTGATCTATATAATGAAAAACTTATGCATTTACCCCCGCATTTAGGTCATAATGGCAATATGTTGTGTCCTCTTTTATTATTTATCCATTAACATATTATTCACGTGAATCACGTGTATATTGCGGCATGATGTCTTTATGACTAAAGCTGCGGTTCGGCGTCAAAAGAACGTTCGCTTTTACTTTTTAAAAAAAACGCGTATTTCGAAAAAAAATTTTTTCTTAAAATTTTATTTAATAATATAAACCAATACCTCATTTTAACATTAATTTTTGAAATTATATACAGTATATATAAAATAACAACATTTTTTTAGGAAATTTCTTTCAATAAGCAATAATATCAGCTTTTTATGATCCCTTAACCATTGAATTTTTTATAAAATATAAAAGATTTTTAGTTAAATATATAATAAATTAATTTATAAAATATAAATATTAAAATAAATAGCTGATTTTAGTTTTTTTTCTCTATCAAAAAAGGTAAATTTTTATTGGTAATATATTTAAAAATTGCAAATAATTATTAATAGATATTTACCAAAATTGTTTCAAAATTGTTTTATCATATTCTTTACTATATTTTTAATATGTTTTAGCTTTTAAAATGTTTATTATGTATCTTATTATAATTTTAATATAAGTTATTAGAATTTTAACTATTATTAAAAGATTTATTTTTAATCTATAATAATTATCATACTATTTTTAATAAAATATTTTTATTATTAAAAATATGCTTTTTTTTAAGATATCTTTTACAATTACTATTAAAAATATAAACTCTTTATAATAAAAAATTTATCTTATAATAACTTTTGAAATAAATAAAGTAATAAAATAATACTAAAAATAAAATGTATGATTAACTTATAAAATGCAATCATTATTAAAATAAAAAATATAAGTATTATTCTTTATAATAAAAATATACTTCAATACAAATTGATGAATTACTAATTAAATTATATTTTGATAAATAAATTATATTTTAACAGATATAATTATTTTATTAATAATTTATAATAAATATCAAATTAATGTAATAAGCAGAATAAATATTACTGTATTTAAAATTATTAATACTTTTATTGGTTATTTAAACATAAAATTTCTATTATAAATTTGACAACTTCTAACTAATTTAAAAAATTTAACCATAAACTTACAATTCTTATTAAATTTAAAAAATTTATGGTAAGATTTTTTTTCTCAAATTTTATATATGAATTTTAATTTATGAATCATATATACATTATTTTAGTCTTATAGTTCACATATTCTAAAATTTTAATAAGATTTTTAAAGTTATTTTTTTTATTAATACAATAATATTTAAGATTTTGTAATCATTTTAATATATCAATCTAATATAAATTTCTAATAACTATATAGTCTTATTGATATAATATTTAGAAGTAAGTAAATATATTATACTAAGTAATTATCTATATAATTAATATCTCTTTTCTTTTACTTAAGTAGTAATAAAATAAATACTATACTTATTTTTCATATAAAAATTAATCAATTTGATAATTAAATTCAATTAATTTTTATTAATAAAATAATAAATTTTACTATGAAAAATAATATTTAAAATTCTCTTTCTATTATAAGTATAATTAACTCTTGATATAGTGAACTCTTAATATAACAAATTTTTTTGAATTTTTTAAACAAATATAATAAAAATACTCTTGTTATATATAGCAAATTAGCCAATAAAATCTTTTAAATCTTCACTATAACCTTATAACAAAGTTAAAATCTAGAATATATAGTTTATTATAATAAGAGTTGAATGTACTATTATTTTTTACTACTTCTCAAATTTATTTTATTAATAACTTAGACCTTTTCTTATAATTCTTATAAACCTATTAAATAACTATTACATAAAAATTTTCAAAGCCATAATTATATATTTAAAAATCAAAAAACTCTAAAATTACTTCATTTATTTTTTTGAACTTTTTAAAAAAATAAATATATTATATAAATAATTATATATGTGAATTTTTATAATTTTTCATTTAAATTAAATTATTCTTTAGTATTAATTAAAATTTGATTTTTCTTAAAACTATAACCTAAAGAAAAATTTCAGATCTACTTATATTATATAAGGTATAATTTAATATAGTAAATAATTTATCTATTAATACAAAATATTTTAATGATAATAAAGAAAAAATTAATAAGTATGATCTAAATAATAATTCTAATAATTTTTTTATTATATAATAAATTTAATTTTTAATGATAAATATTTATCTTAAAATATAATCTAGATTAATAATTTTTTATTTTCAATTTTATAATTCTATCTACTTATCTATTATAATTTTTTTTTTTTTAGCTTTACTTTAATAATTTTTATTAATTTTTAATATTTAAAATAAATAGTTATTTAATTTTTATTTAAATTTAAGTCTAATAATTTATAAAATCTTCGTTTATCTTATTATTAATATAAATATCTGATTACTTTTTATCCAAATAATTTAAAAAGATAAAACATATAATAAATATTATATTTTTCCTAAAAAGTAATTTTTGCAGAGTATCTCTTACATAAAAGATCTAATATTTTATAAAGCTTAATAATATATAAATAATTGTATTATTTTTTTATTTTAATCATTTTTACAAATTTATTATAGTTAAAACAATGATTTTGATAGTTAAAAAATATACAGTGATGTGCAAAAAAAATGGCAATTTTTTTGAAAATTGATTATTAAGTGTAACTAACACAATTTTGGTTGCACGTACACAAATAAATATGCAAATGAAGCTCCATAATTGTACTATTATCTTCAAGTAAAACTTTTTTCAAGTACTTGTAAAAATTTCAATTTATTAAGCATTAAAATGACTTTTTCAAAGAAAGAAACACAACAAAAAGTAATTTTATATTTATGTGAGCAAAAAATATGCAATACCATCAAAATACACTCAAGAACAAAGATTTCACTTAGGATAATATATAATAACCTTAAAAAATTAAAGAAAAATAGAGATATTAAGCGTAAAAATGATAGCAGTCATATTAAAAAAATAACCCCATATGCATCTTGAGCAATTGGGCAGTTTATTTAAAAAGAACCTTCAATTTCTGCTGGATCTATTGCTATAAAATTAGAAAATATAGGAGTAAAAGTCTCTCGCTCAAAAGTTTCAAGACATTTAGCTGAACTTAGATATTGAAATACACTTCTTTTTCGCACACTAATGCTAACTGAAGCCCATAACAAAAACAAGTTGAATGGACTGAAAAACATAAGGATGATGATTGAAAAATAACTCTATTTAGTGATGAAATGGCTTTCAAATTATTCTGTAATACAATAAAGCATTGGTATAAAAATGCAAGGCCAATTCGTCAAATGCTAAAGGACTGTAGTAAAATCTTTGCCTAGGGTAGTTTTTGTATAAAGGGTACTACCAGTCTTTTTTGTTTTAGGCGTATAATGAATAGAAAATTCTATACAGAGATATTAAACAAACATATCCCAGAAATGCAAAGTATGTTAAAGAATAATTAGCGGTTATAGCAAGTCAATGATCCTAAGCATACTAGTATTGTTATTAAGGATTTTCTTGTTGAAAAAGTTCTAGAGGTTATGAATTGGCCCTTCAATAGTCCAAACCTAAACTTTATTGAAAACCTTTAGATAATCGTTAAGAGAAACGTAAAGTTGCGTAGGCTAAAAAATCTTAGTGAATTAGAGTGTTTTTTTGGAAAGGAATGGCAATATAGTCTTTTAATTAATCTTGTAAATTTAATATCTTGTTACAGATTCACAAAGAGAAATAAGAGGTCTTAGCCCATACCACGAAAACTATTCTCAAAATATTTGACTAGAACTATGTTTTACTGTAGCAGTTAAATAAGAAGGGTTAAATTCTTCTTCTGGTATACGACATACACATAAGCTACGATCTTGTAAAAATTAGCTAAATATTAATTCATCAGATCATACAAATTTTTTTCATTTTGCAATTATTTAATTTTCACGTTTTAATGCTTAAGCCAATCTTTTTTCTTTATTATTTTCAGAAATTAATGGTTTAAAATGAATAACACATAAACATAAACTGACTTTTTTAAGAGTCTGACGAATTGTAACAGTTAAAACTTTCTTTTTTTTAGTCCATAATTCTTGAATTTTTTGCGTGATAAGGTGACAATACTTTGAATTTTGTGTAATAATCTTTTTGAGTAAAGATTATACATTTGAATTAAAAAGTAGCTTTAAGTCATAACATTTTTTCAGTATTGCAGAACCAGTTTCTTTAAAATGTTTTATCACATTATAGACAATTATTTTATCACATTAAATGATGTCAGCAATTTTTTGATATGAATTACCTCATTTGTGACTGTAAAGAATTACCCCATATTATTTAGCATTCAATTTTTTTATTTTAACCATTTTTATTTGAAAGAAAATTATTTGTTATTATTGTGATTAACATCCATTTATATCCTAAACTAAAGATGGCATTGCAACATTGTGACGCTTATTTATCACCTATTGCAACTTAAATTTTAATAATATTGCAATTTGTTGCAACATTGTGATGTTTATTTGTCACCTGTTGCAACTAATTGAGGTGCCATTTTTATCTTAAACAAATGCTTAAATTAGAAATATATGTAAACATGTAATAAAGTGAATAAACAAAAAATATTTATCATTCGAGTACCTGTGATCACCCTCTGTAATTTAACTTTTCAATTTGATAATAACCTATAATTTTAAAAGTTAATATAATAGAATGTTTAAATTATAAATATTTAATTTAGTTACTAATTGTAATTTTTTAATTAAATAAAATAAATATAAATAATATTCATAAAATTTGTCAGTTTTTACTATTTATTTAAATTTTTTATAAAAGTTTTTATAATATAAATCAATATAATATATTATACTTCAAGTTAATAATCTATTTTAAATACAAATTTTAATTTTAGATAATCTACCTTGAAATTTCAAATTTAGGTATTGTGATTTTGCTATTCTAATTTAAAATTAAAATAAATTGAAAATTGAGATATACAATATTTTAAATTGATTATTATCTTAATTTAAAATTAAAACAAATTAGAAATTAAAAATGTAATATTCCAAATTAACTATTATTCTAATTTAAAATTGATACAAATTTAAAACTAAGAATGTAATACATAAGTTAACTATTATCTTAATAAAAAATATAGTAGTTATTGCTTAAATTTAAAATTAAGATAAAATGTAATATTTCAAATTGATTATTTTTTTTAATTTAATTATTTATATAATTTAAATTTTAAAATTATAAAATCAATTATTATTTTTTTAATTAAAAAAATTAATATTTGTATCCAATAAATTTTTATATAATATTTTTTATTTTATAAAATAAAATCATTATAATTTACTAAATAATTAAAATAATATTTTATATAAATTTATTAAAAAGTAACTTTTTTATTTAATATTTAATTAAAATATAAAACTATTTTTAATATTTAATTATTATTCATTATTTTTTTTGCTATTATAAAGAATAAATTTCAGGATTTTGACATTCTTTACTAGTATTAGAACATTTATATTTAATTAACTTTCTATTTAAAGTATTATTTTATAGTTTAACTATTTATATAACTATTATTGTTTATCTGAAATAGCTATTAATTTAGTTATTAATTTTAATTTGTTAGTTCTAAATTTTTTCTTAATAATTTATATTTAATTCTCTTTCAAAACATCCCAATTTATAAAAACTTTTAAATTTAATCTTTAAACCTTTGTATAGTAAATAATTACATTATAATTTTATTTTATTTACTTTTGAAATTTTAAATTAACACTAATAATTAATTTTATATTATATAGAATATATGTTATATTAGTATTTGCATTTTATATTTATTTGAGAAAATTTTATCATAATACAAAGTTTTTTTATTTTTAATTCACTATTAGAATCTATAGATTTTTTATTAAATTATTTCATGTATATTATTCTGAATTTTTTAAATACATGATTCTAAAGCTTATAGATATGTATTTGAAATAATATCACAAATTCATATAGATTTTAATTTATAAAAATATTATAAATGACAAGTAAAATTTTTCACTATTTAAAGTTTTAATATATCATTTAATAAAAAATCTACTCAAGAAGGTAAAGTATTTTATAAATTTATTTATTATATTTAATTATCTAAAATTTTTTTTTTTTACATATTAGGATATATTTTTGATTATAATGAAAAAAATTTGATAATTGACATAATTTTGAATTTAAAAAAATGACCTAATGATTTAGATATATTTAAGTTTTAAATAATTACATTAACTTACTTATGAACTTGCTAAATATTTAAATATATTGATGTCAGATAGCTTATTAATTAATATATTGCAGTTGATAGTTCTTATTGAATTAAATAATAATGATTAAAAATGTTATTTTTACCTATAAATATTAAAATTGAAATTGATAATAATATAGTTGAATTTTAGAAATAATTAGAAAAGTATTAAGTGAAGTTTCTAATTTTTCAAATTTAAGCAAGATTCAGATAAAGAAACTGATATTAATAATAAATATTAAATACAAGTAGAATTGATAATCAAAACTAGTCTAATTAGTAAGTTTAAAAATAATAATTTTAACAATTTTTTAATTATTATTTTATTAATTGATTTATTATTTTAATATAGTTCTAAGTAAAGATGATCACCGCAATTAAAAAAAATGGCGCAATTGAGTTGCAACTTGTGGCGCAATTAAATTTCCTTATGGCATAATTAAGTTGCAACTCAATTGAAATTTGAAAATAATTATGGGGACCATCTTTAGTTCTAAGTATTTCATATTTATTAAAGAATATAGTCGACTCTGGATATAATGAACCTGTTCATACCAAAAATTTGTTATACTAAACCATGTATTACAGAACTGATTATTTTATAATTAATCAGGTTGAATATAACGAATTCATATAATAAAACATTATATATCACATCTGAACTTACCTTAACCGAACAGGTATATTAAGCTATATATTTAATAAACTGAACAATCACGTGATATAAAATTTAGCATATGAGATTGTATAATTGACAATAAAATTAAAAATGTTATACTAACACACTATAAATTATGTTAACCGTGAATAATCTGACGTGATAATCTTTATATTAGAAGTTTTAAAAACTCTGATATATTAAGAAAGAGAGTTATTCTTTCTGTCACATAAAAACGTGAAATTTGTGAAATAACCCAAATATTTCTAATATTAGTCTTGCATAACAATACCATATTAGAAAGTTAACAATTACTGACATTTTGAAAGAGAAAGAGCGTTGGCTTGCAATTTTAAAAAGTCAAGAAAGTGTTGAAAAATTTCGTGATCCAAAGTGGCCTCAACTTAAAGATGCACTCATCCTTTGAGTTGATAATGCATTTAATACAAAGTAGAATATTAATGGTAATATTTTAAAAATAAAGGCAAACTACTTTGCCAACCAGTTTTCAATAGAAGATTTTTGTTATTCAGATGGGTGGTTAACTGGCTTTAAAAATCATCATAGTTTATACCAGTTCAAGAAGCAAGGTGAAGTTATAAGTGCATCTTCTACTAAATCAATAGAAAATGACCGCTTTGCTTTACAGCAGCTTCTTGAATCTTATAGTTCAGAGAATATTTGAAATAATGATGAAATGGGTCTTTTATAGAAAATAGAACCTTCTAAAGTTTTAGCACGTGCTTCTTTATCAGAACATAAAAAGAAAAATCTCATATTACAATATTTTGTGCAGCAAATACAACCAGAACAGAAAAGATGTCTCTTACATTTATTCATAGATACAAAACTCCTCGTATCATGAAAAATATTAATTACAAAAACCTTTCAGTTTATTATTTTTGGAACAAAAAAGCTTGGATACAAATTAGTATTTTTAACAATGTCCTTCTTAAACTTAATAAAATAATAAGACAAAAAAATAGAAAGATCATCCTTTTAATTGATAATGCATTAGTACACCTTATTTTGGATGAAACCTAAGAAAAGTTAGATAGTGTAGAAGTAAAATTTCTCCTACCAAATATTACCACTGAACTTCAACCATGTGACGCAAGCATTATTCATTTATCTAAGTGTCATTATAAACACTTTTTTATCTAAAATTAGATTAGCGCATATGATAATATGCAGGATGGTTTGGTAAAAAAACTTAATGATTATATGATATATGATGCTTTACAAAATGCAGCTGAAACATGGTCTATAGTATCATTTCAAATAATATCAAACTGTTAGAAAAAACAGGTATTCTTTTACTAAATAATGAAATTGATGAAATTTCTAATGATTATGATTCAGTAATTTCTGATAGGTATTGTATACTATATAATTCATATATAGGTATTGTTTATTGTGAAATTTTATTAATACAGCTATTTTTTTTAGTTTTGATATAGAAATTAATGAGCTTGCTATGTTAATTTCCCAGCTTCTAAGAAGTGATCTCGATGCACATAAATATCTTTATTTAGAGGATAAAATGCCAGAGGGTGGACTTACGGATCGTGAATTAATTAATGCTATTTTAAATGAAAAAGAGACATGACAAATAAAGATGAATCTATACCTATATTAGAAAAAGTTAGTTTGACAAAAGCAGAAAATGCTGCAGATAAAATGATAAGATTTTTATATGAGCAAGAACCAGAGTTTAGTGAAGTAAACAAAGAATTGAAAGTTTTAAAGAGATTGTATAAGCGAGTTAAGGTACTAATTGTAAAAAATTTAGATATTCATAATTACTTTTATAATAATATTGTTGAGTAATGGATTTGAAATAATGTACTGTATATAACTATAATACTTTTAATATAATAAATAGTTTTAAATTTATTACGAAATGATCACGTATCTGTATTTTTATTGATCAATTTTATATACCAAACAGTTCAGTATAAAACATAAATATCATATAGCGAACTTACTTTATTTTGAATCAAATCTTTTAGAATAGTAGGTTCGTTATATCTAGAGTCAACTGTAATCTTGATGTTAATTTTTAATAAAAAAATATGAAAAGTATGATGTATTTAATAGTCATTTAATTTTATACTAATTTAAATATTAAATTTTCAGAATACTATGTATAAATCAAAAATGAATCAGTAGAAATTATCAGAATATTATTATTGAAAATTGTATTTTCTTCTGAAATGAAAAATTTGAAATTATGTAATTTTATCAAAGATTGTAATTATTAGTTAATTTTTATAATTATAATTGCAATTTGCAATTATAAGAATATTTTAATTAAATAGAATTACTTATTATATATAAAATGTTTTAAATTTTTGACATATAAGGGTTAAGTTATTAAATCACCTTACAGAATAAAAAATTGATTTTGAGTAATTGATAATTAAAAAAATGCTATGCTATAGTAAACATTTTTAACTAATAATAAATTGTTCTATTTTTAAATATTAAGTCAAATTAATAAAATAATATTAAATTTATTTTATAATTTTTAAAATTTTTTGCTAATTATAAAAATTATTTTTATATAACTAATTTTTGTAATACTTGAATACAATTTCACAATACTTGAGATTTTGCTATTAAAATCATCTTATAAAATATTGTTATACTAATTTTAAAGTACAGTCAACTCTTTCTACAACGAATTTTGATATAACGAATTTTACAATACAACGGATTTTCAGTGTCAGACAGATTTTTAAATATAAAAAA
>CAJVPP010000024.1:0-62179 GCA_910592005.1 Funneliformis mosseae | reverse complement strand
TTTTTTGTATCATCGACACTTATAAATTTACAGGTGATCATATATTGTGTTATATTATATTTCTGGAAAATTTAAGGGGTAGTTATATAATAATTTTGGACAATCTCGGGCGGTCAAATACTTATGACCGCTACTGTATATTACATATACAACTTTTATAAAAAATAATTCTAATAAGTTTTATTTAAATCTATATGATAAAATTATAAAATATAATTTTCATTAAATTCTTTTTACTTTAATCATGACTTTAAAATATACAAATGCAAATTATATTTTTTTTAAGATACTTTTTTTTGCTATTATTAAACTAATTTTATTAGAAAAGATTTATTTTACTAAAATTCTTATAGTTAAATTAAAAGTCATTTTATTATTTAATATTTGGGTTGATTGCTAGAAAAATTAGGTTTCAGGAATTTTTTAACAAAATTAAGATTTTTATTGAATTTTAGTTTTTGATATTATTAGATTAAAATATATTAAGCTTTTAATTTAAGTGAAAAATTTCTCAGAACTTGATTTTTCTAGAAACTCTCCCATTTAGTAATTTTAAATAAATATATTATTTTTTACTTATAATTGTAAGATAATCTTTTGTTATAATTTATTTAACTATATATATTTATTAATGAATTAGTAAAATTAAATAAAATATATTAATTATTATTAAATATATACTTTTTACTATAATAGAATAACTTAACTTAATTTCAATCTGCTTGAGGATTTTTAAATATATTTTTACTTTATTTTTTAATAAATTTTCTTTTTACTAAAAATTTTGATTTTATTATTTGATATATAATTAGTATTATAAATATTAAAACTATTTTTTTTTGTATAATAAATAAAATTTTATTTTCACTTATTATTTTCATAAGAATTCAACTTAAATTGTAAATTAAATACTATAAAATTATCTATATTATCATTTAGTTTATAAAAAAAATTTTACTATTTTTTATTTTTTTATTAATAGTAATTATATACATAATAATTTTATCTGATTTTTTATAATATAACTTAAGTTTTTCTAATTTTACTTTAACGCAATTATTATATCATTAGAACTATTTAAATTTTATAATATGCTTCAATTTCATTTATTAAATAATTATATATTAGTATAGAAAAAGAAAGCATAGGATATTTTACAGTTAAAAATATTTTAGTAATTTGTACAAATATTTTATAATATAAAATAAAATATTTTTTAATTAATTATAAGAATTAAATTTATCAATAAAATTTGACTTATCAACTTTCTTACTTTTAAAATAGAAATAATTTCTTTTATTTTATTTCTTTCATTATTAATAATTTCATAATTTTTAAGCTTTTATCTAAAATTATTATTATATTTATTATTTATAATATAAAAGAATAATATTATATTAATAGATAAAAAAAGTAAATATATTTATTATAATAAATTCTTTAATTTCTTATATTATAAATGCAAATTTAAATATATTAATTATAAAATTTTAATACATTTTAATATTTAAGATAAGGTTAAGATCTTTAAGAATAGTAGCTTCAATATGATGTATAAACTTTTCTTAGTATTATGATAATGATTTTATTTTATTATAAGCTTACAAAACTAACTAATAATTATAATATAAAATTAATATTATAATAATTTAAAATTTAAAGAAATATGAAAAATTAATCTATTTTGAGAATTATTTTTCTGATATTTATAGTTGAATCCATATTAACTATAATATTATTTTTAATTTATATTTTACTAATATTAACTTGCTTTAAAATTTTTTGTATAAATAAATTTGGAAAAATGTATTTGTAACATCCTATTATATGTCTTATTTATAACACCCTTTTTTATTGTTCTTAATAATAAATTATTTTATTAAATATTTTATAAACAAGATTATTAAATGTAAAAAATTTTTATTTTCATTACACAACTGATCTTTTGTTTTAATTTGCTAAATTATTGACATTATACCTGATCTTAAATTTTGATTGAATAAAATTTTAGGTGTTACAAATAAAACATGTACTAGGATATTACAATTAGATTTATCTATTAAATTTATTATATAAGTGAGGTATGAGCAATAAGAATTAATAGTATTAAAGAAAATATTTTTTTTTGATAAATATTTTCTAAATATTTCATACAGGTAATATTATTTAAGTATTATCACTAGTAACTGCAAAAATCTGTTAAAATTATAATGATTTATTAGTTTTATTCAAGTTAATATAAATATAAAAACATTTTATTTACCTTTTCTAAAAATTTTAAATTCATTACAAATTTTTATAAAAGTTATAGAAGTTCTCTTCAAATTAAATTTGATATATTTAATAAATTAAAAAATAATTTTTTAAAAACATTTCATACATATATTTAAAATTACCTGAAACAATTTACTCATTTTTTTTTGTTTCACTTTAAAACTTTTTAATATATTATTTTTATGTATCTGCTAATGAAACCAGCATATTAAAATAGTTGATCATTATAAATTACCCATTTAATGATGAACTTACAAAATTCTTTTTGTGTAAACTTAAAAAAAAATTAATTATTTTTAATATTCACATCTTTTCATTTTATGTATTATTTATTAACAAATTTTAAATGGGAATGTTGTATATAATTTACAAATTCATCTAATGTATTTTGGGCTTTAACTATTAAATTCTTTGCTTTTCTGGATTTTATCTGGATGATTAGGTTCTAAATAATGCTAAAGATTTATTGTGTTGAAATCACCAATCTTGTGAAGCTATATTTTATCCCTAAAATTTTTAAAGATTATATTTATTATATATTGAATTTTTTATAAAAGCAATTTCTATTTGTACACGGGTCACGTGAAACGGCCAATAATAACATTATTTTCGCCGGCATTAAGAAATCAAGATTTGACGGATATTGTGTGACGAATAATAATTTTTTTAATTCTCTGTCCCTGAAATAAATAGTAAAAAATAAAGGCGAAGGGGGGTGACACTGGTGATAAATACAAACATATTTGTCACTGATACGGGTAGAAATTTTCCTTTTATTAAAGGGCATCCTGGGGTATAGGCTTTTAAACTGTACCCATGTATAAATAAACATTTTAAAAGTAAATATCCCGTGATAAAAACAGTTACGGAACAGGATAAGAGCCTATACCCCCAGAACAGGATAAATTTACCCTTATTTAAATATTTAAGAAATTTTTTTTTTTCTAAAAGAAATAAAAATACTTACGGGTAAAAATACTTACGGGCAGTTTTTAAGCACTTAACCACTTGATGAGTTTTTGCATTGTGGAGTTCTCTAGTAAAAAGTACACTTCTTAGAGAGGTCGCTTTCCAAGAGTGTTTTCTCGGCCTCACTCATTTTTATACACAAATCACAAATAAAGTTATTTAGAAATTAAAATCACGTAACCTTAAACATTTTAATTCTAAGATCATCAAAATATTTGACCCGACGGGTCGGGTTGAATATAGGACTCGTGTCAAAATATTGATAAACACGAGTCGGGTCAAATGACCCGGCTCTTTCGGAACACTAGGTTTTCCCCTATTGCAAAGGTCCCACAATTATCTATCACCAAATCCTTAACCTAGATGCTTGTTTCATAACAATTCTCAGTATTGATAGTTAATCCGGCATGAAAATTGTGGGATAACAGTTTCATTTCATGTTTTGTCTTCGATATCATTTTTATTAAAAAAAAAAAAAAAAAAGGAAGCGGAAGTAGAAATTTTCGCGAATAAATATAATGTTTTAAAAAATTCTTGCAATATTTTAAAGAAAAACATTTACAGTATCTGGAATAATTTTTTTTTTTATTTCTTCAAAATAGAGCGATACAGCTTAAACTTAAAAATAATCACTATTTAAGATTCTATAATAAGCCTCAAACAAATAATAACATATTCTAGAAACTTCATAAAATTCTTTTCCAAAGTTTTATCCAAAAAATTAAAAAAAATTATAAACAAAAAAGAAATAACATCCCTTCTAAGAAAAAATTTACAGTAAATGGAGAAGGAAAAAAAAAATATGAAAGAACTAAAAATAATAATTTGTATCATTTTTATAAGTTATACAATACAGTATATATAAAAAATGTATGAACGAATTGATCAACCATGTGCTACTCAAACAAGTTTATAATTAATTTTTTTAATTAATTTTTAATTCTCGGAAAAATTTCTAAATATCACAAAGGATTCTTTATGATGGTAAGCCTTATGCTCCTTTTTGGTTCAATCAAATTCAAAGTCTTAACAAAGAAATTTGGGGATAATCAATCGGAATGATTTAAATTTCTTATATAAACGCATAAATATGGAGGAAACAAAAAAAAAAAAAATTTATCTCGTTATCCTCTTAATTAATCAGCCACATCTCCCTAAAAAAAAATAAATAAATAAACCTTCAATCATGGAAAGTAATATACGATCTAACTGTACTTTTCGGGATAGGAATTTTAAAGAATTGGAATATCCTTTACCAAACGATATAAATGAAACGATTAGGTTGAAAATGCAATATTATGTTATAAATTACACTTGGGAAGGAAAAAATTATCTTTCTCCTATAGACAAACAATTCAAAGCAGGTGGTTTAAAGGTTCTTGATGTAGGTTGTGGATCAGGAGAATGGCTCCTTAACATGAGCAACGAACATCCAAACTGCACATTTGTCGGGATCGACATTTCATCGATAATGTTAAATCAAGAATCACGTCCTACAAACTTGGGATTCATTCAATGTGATGCTCTTTATGGAATTCCCTTTCCTCCAAATACCTTTGATTTCATTTACTCAGCAAACATGTTTACAGAACGGAAAGAGGCCGATTGGTCATTTATAATTGAAGATATGGTACGATGTGTTAAACAAGGTGGTTGGATAGAAGTGAGTAATTAAATCTAGTAAAATTTATTTGTTTTAAAAAGGAATCATTTCATTTAAAGAATTGCTTTATTGTACAGTTAATGGAAGGAGCCTACGAATTTATAAACGTTGGTCCTATAATGAAAAAATTAGTGGATGCAACAAAGCAATGCTTTATTTCCAAAGGGATAAATTTAAATGTAAAACCGTATATTAAAGGTTATCTGGAATCCACGGGTAAATTGGGAACCGATGTTTTTATTAAAGAAGCGGTCATTACTTTTTGGGGAAATAACCTTGGAGAACTCGTAAGTGAAAGCCATTACTTAAAACAAGAATATTTGTTTTTTTTTTTAAATCAATTTATTAAAATTATTAATTTCTAAACGATTTCTTTTCTCTCTATGTAATTATTTAAGGCTTTCAAACTCTTCAAAAGAGCACATATTTCCATTGGAATGCATAGTTACATGAATATGAAAGAATCAGAATTTGAAAAAATGTTTGATATAATAGCTCAAGAAGTCGAAGAATATCGTACAAATGCTAAAGTTCATAGATTTTATGCGCAAAAGAGATTCAAATAATTTTATTGGTTTGCATACGATATATTAAAAAAGGGTTGATGTTTATGTCATGTACATTTCAAACAAAAAAAAAAAAAAAACTAAATTACATCAGTATGTAACAAAGATATGAATTGCTTTTGATTCGTAATTACAAATTAATTAAAAATTTAAAATGTTACGCCTTTGATAGGTTGTACAGATCATTGAAACAATTCAATATGATTCGCATAAATATTTGTAAACAAAAAAAAAGTTAATATAATCTTTCAGATAACTTTATAAAGATTTTCAAACGTAGGAGTACCAAAAATTGAATTGAATGTTCCATATTAATACTTTTTTTAAAAAAAAATAAATTGAAACATAAATTTAGGGAATTTTTGTGAAAAGTCATAAAATATATTGGATTTAATAGATGCGATTGTGACAATAGATTTTTGTTGTGACCTCTATTATTAATGCTCCGAAGACTCGGAATTATTGACCCGACTCGAATTTAGGGACGCTATGTTATCGACCCCGACCCGTCAGAATATAATTTATATACGTTGCCAGTAAAATCAAATCATGAGATAGTAAATCATATGATCCGTAACGTGGAAGCGTGCCATTTTAATAATCAATGGTCGGATTCGGGTTACGACTTTTTACATACCCGACCCTTTCGGAATATAAAATAACTATGTGCATGCATTTTTGTTATGCCTCAACAAAACGTGATTCTGTTAAATTACACATTAAAGGTAGCTTTAAAACATTTTCTTATATCATAGAAAAAAATTTGTATTGATTATTTTTTTTTTTATTTGCACATTTTCATAAAATGGTTGCACGTTGCTATTGAAAATTGTTATAAATTTAAAGGAATAATGCAGTGTTCATTTTTTGTATGGTAAATTTTTGCGGCTGCGCCTTATCAGATCAAACACGACAGATATATTGTTGTTTGACAATGAATAATTATTATACTTACCTAAGAAAAAAAATCAGTATCTGATCTAGATGAAGTTGATAAGAAGTTTTTAACGTTTACTTAAACAAGTTATTTGAGATAATACTTTTTTTTAATACATTTGAAATCTAAACTAATTTCGAGAGATGAAGGTAAAATATCATTAATTTGAAATAAAGTATAAAAATTACATGTTGGTTATTGACATTCATGTTCAGATCATATGATTTATTACGTTACTTGTTTTAATAGAAACTTATAAACTTATATCTCTTTTTAAACGATGAATTATTATTATGTCAGTTAGACTATGTAAAAAATGTAAATTCGACTTATTCACATCTCAAGAGTACTAATTATTATCCTGTTCAATCATCAATAATATGTCTTAGTAAATTCTGATAATATGCGACAATTTTTTTTTTTAATTTGTTTAATTTTGATCGATTATTAAATTAACATCGAGTATACGAAAATTAACGAGTGCTACCTGAGACCGCTTTGTTACCCAGAGAATACCTTTAGAAAGCAATCCAATTAGTAATTGGTTTATTACAGAGTAGCCTGCACTTCTAACTCATAAAGGTATCTGCACTGCATTGCTTGACTATTGCACAAGACAAATTATAGAACAATTAGTAATTTGTATACAATTCCTCTCGGGACAAATAAAACTGCTGTGATTGTAAAAAAGTTACTTTAAAAGAGGATTTTTTAATATGTTTATTAATAAATTCGAAGAAAGTTCTCGCATACATAGGCTGTGCTAAATCCACTAGTTTGACCTGATTTGATGTTTATCGAACTTAATCACAATCTATCCTTACTTTTCGAATAACTCCACCTAACAAATCTCATGATGATGTTATTTTTTAAAGTCTTCTATCAACAATTTCAGAACTGTTATAAGAAGGAATCATATATAAGTAACCTACAAGAAATTGCCGCCTTTTCCCTACTCTATGCTATTGAAGCCGTTTCAATTTTTAACAGCTCATCATATTAAATGCAACAAATTGAAGTAGGAATAAGAAAATCCAAACAAAAGGTCAAAACAAAGTAATAATCGCACTTGTCTATTTTGCTACACTATATTTAAAAAAAACTTAAGATTTTGGTCCAATATTTTCTTTACTGTTTTCCTATTACTTAAATTTTAAACGATAATATGTATAATTTTATGATGTTGCATAAGAAACTCAAATAATAAATTATAGTATATTCATTATAAATATCAGTGTTTTGCTCATAAAAAGTGAAAATTATTTCTTTGTATAAACAACATTTTAATTTAAAATATTTTCTTGCCTTTATAATCTCAAGTTTGCAAAATTGATCTGATTTAACGTCAAAACTGCATTTGACGAATGAGGGTTCATATTTGATTCTCTATACGAAGACGATTTTTGACGTGAATCGAATAAATCTTATTCATATTTCTCAAGCTATTCATTGTCGAGAAGCTGTACTTTTGAGATTACTATACAAGTGGTAAATTCCTGCCGTTGAATTGAAAAACAAATATCCTAATTTTCAATTTGGTAATATATAGCCTCTCAATTTTTTATCATTCAGACCCATTTTTATAATCATCATTTTTGCCTAGAGTGCTTGGAGAATTTTAATCGATTTAATCTTGAAGCAATCGCCAAATTAGCTAATGTTACACAGTCAAATGATAATTTCATACATTAAAAAGGCGCCAAAATTTTTTTTTTTTTTTTTCCAAAAAAAAAAAAAAATGTCTCAACAGTTTTTTTCGAAATTAAGTCAGAATTATATTGAAATCTTAGAAGATGATGAATATAATGATGTCATTATTGAAGTTGGAGAAGACGTACATATGAAAAGTTTTCGTGCGCATGCCATCATATTGAGTTATCGTTCTCCATATTTCAGACGAAATTTATCCAAAAAGGAAGGTGAGAATGATAGCTTGTGTCGTATGAAATTTTCAAACATTTCACCGGAAATCTTTCAAATGATTTTAAGGTAACTTTACAAATGTTGACTTTACAATTTTTTATTGTTTAAAAGAAAAAAACATTTTTTTTTTTCATTTCACTAGGTATATCTATGGCGGATTCATTTCATTAAATGGTCATGATAACATCTCGGAAATTATTAAATTATTACTCGTGGCAAATGAATTTCATTTGCAAGAATTAGTTGATTTCTTACAAAATTATTTGATTGAGGAAAAGTCGGAATGGATTTATCAAAATTTTGAATTGGTACACAGTACAAGTTTAAAATCGGTTTGCTTCACGGAATTACAACAATTTTGCATCAATTTTATGACAACTTATCCTGACAAAATATTCGAATCATTGGATTTTACCTCCCTTGATGAAAGGTCATTAATACCATTATTGAAAAGAAATGATTTACAAATGGAAGAGTTAAAGATTTGGTCATCCGTATTAAAATGGGGACTCGCGAGAAATCCCACGTTAATTCAAGATCCATCGAATTGGATGGATGAAGAATTTAAATTAATGGCAACCACTTTGAAGAATGTTTTGCCTCATGTTAGATTTTTTAGTTTATCTTCAAAAGAATTTTTAGAACGAGTTCGTCCTTACAAGAAATTACTAAATTCTGAACTTTATGAAGATTTAATAAAATACTTTTTAGATCCTGATAGCAACCTTCCTAATGGTTATTTGCCTCCTAGATATTATGTTGATACGAAAATAATTAATGTTGATATAGTTTCATTAATTTCAAAATGGATTGATAATGTAACAATACACGAAAGAAAATTTCCTGGTAGAGAAAAGTTATACTTGCCTTATGAATTCAACTTGATCTTACGAGGGAGTAGAGATGGATTTACTCCAAAAAGATTTCATGAGCTATGTGATGATAAAGAAAATACCGTCTCTTTTATAAAAATTAAAGGAACTGATGAAATTTATGGCGGGTTTAATCCTTTAAAATGGACATCTAATAATGAATGGCTCAACACCGAAGAGAGCTTTATATTTTCATTTAAAAGTAAAAAATTTGACATAAAAGATGCCATCTATAGTAAAATAAAGAAGGAGTATATAGATCATGCAATTCTAGGAGCTATTTATGATGGTCCAGCGTTTGGTGAAGACATCAGGATTTATGGTGATCCAAATAAAAATTTTGAAAATATTTTTTGTAAGAAATCTTATTATGAAAACGCGATAAGATATACTGAATCTAAATTTCTTATAGAAGACTATGAAGTATATCAGATTAAAAAAGTAAGACAATTGTAAGAGTTTTATTAGGTAATTGGAAATACGACAATATGAAGGAAGTTCTTTTTCGCATAAATAAAATAAAAATCAATTGCCTTTATTAATAAGTACCTTTCAGAAAGTTTTGAGATGACAAATAGTTGAAACTAAGAATGAACGTAAACCATAAACCATACAAAAAAAAAATACATGCCATTCGTAATTACTTCTCTAACACGTTTTGAATTTCATCAATTATAAATACAGTACATAATAAAGCGACCTATTTGTTAAATTGAGTGTTGGCATCATAGATACTTCTTCATCCCAATTCATTTTTCCAATTCATGTATGCATCCACATTTGTTTAACAAATTTTTTATAGCAAAGCAATTATATTATATGTTCATAAAGATAAGTTTGATTAAAATATAATAATTGTCCAAGCAAAGTGATTCCGAAAAAAAAATTGGATCGAATTTACTGAAGAAAATTTAAGGCACTTGAATTGCGTAAGCGTATAATTTAATATTTTAATATCAAAACACCTCTTACATAACTGTGATGTACAATTAAAAAATCTTGTATGAGATTTTTACAGCGCTCTCTGGACTTCGCTCAGGACGTGATAAAAATAAATTACCATTAGAGGAAACTTAACATTTACGCAATCCACACTTTTACGCTCCTATCTTCTATTCGAAGGATTATTTAGAGGAAAATATGGAAGCGTTTTCTTATTTTAGCATTGTTAAAGCAAGTGCAGCTAAACAATAGCAATAAGAAATTGAAAAGTAAATCTTAGAATCTATTTTTTTATTTGGAAATAATATTTAATAATATTATTTCAATCGTGTTCATTCTGAAACATACGTTATATATTTGATATTTGAACGAGGACAAGTAAAAAACAATTTTCGATAACCTGATTAGTTAGATATTACTTTACTACGAATTTAAGTAGGTAAGGAAATAAAAAATATTTCTTCATTATAAAGTTTAATATAAATTGCTCCTAAAAATTTTTCCCCTAGAAGATTTATGACCTTTAGCGTTGAATCATAACTATTGAACTATTACAGTGTCATCTGAAACCACGCTTTCATGTCATGATAGAAATGACTTTAATTTTCATGAATTCTTGAAATTTACAAGTACCTTCAAGATTTAATATTAAGTAAGGTTCGTATACTCTCATATATTGTTAAAATAATCGCTCATTTATTTGTAAAACGCAAGTTTGCAATTTTTTTTTTTTCCTTTTTTTTATCCAACAAATTTTTAATGTAAAGCAATAAAATACTAGGATTCTATTATTATCTAATAACATACACAAGTATAATCAATCTTTTGACTAATTTTTGTCATCTAACCATTCATTAGGGAAAAATGTCCAAATAGTTCCCACAATTGCAATTATTGAGCTCATCACCAAAAGAATCAAATCCCATGCAAGTTCTTTATTTGATAATTGACGACCAAACAGTTTTAAATGACATAATATCGGGAAGATTCCACATATCAGGAAAGAGAATAATGATCCAAGTAGTGACTAAAAAATTGAGATTTGTTTTTTTTTAAAAAAAACAAAGTTACGATATTTTTTCTTTTTTTATTTGAAACTATCAAAAGAGGAGAGAAATTTTTTTTTTTGTTCTTGATAAAAGAAAGCACCAAACTTACCATTGCACGATCAAATTCTGGTAGAAATATTGCAGTAAATATGACCAAGGAACACAATATAGTCCTGGATATTATAGTGAAAAAATTTTTTGCAACCTTTGACGCGAAAAATTGATAAACAAACGGTATTCTGAGGAATCCAACTTCAAAGATTATATTTATCGGGGTTATAACGAGAGGAAATTTAGTTAATGGATTGATAACTATCATCCAAACCACGATAGAATTAAGAAGGACGCTAAATCCCTTGGTCTTCATGATATTTAACGTTATCTATAAAAGTTTAATTTGTAAGGAAACATTTTTCACATCGATAAAATTAAACACCCCGAGGAGATTCTAACTTACCTCTTGTAAGGTATCCGGTCCAAACATTAGGTAACCACTTGCTGCGACAGTAATGTAAACAATACTTGAGATTAAATAACTGTAATTGACCATACGATTATACAATGCGGGTTTTGCCATATCACGATAAAGTGAGGGGTAAACGGCATGACCTGCGAACCCAGCGTTTATAAGACCAAATGCCAATGGCAGAGTCATCCAATTCGATGGAAAAAAGGATGTGTCCATTGGATTAAGAATACTTCCTGGAGGTTCGAGTTTGGAAAACCCATCTATTAATATAACAGCCGCCACCGACAACGTTGAAATTATTCCAAATATCGATGCATATGACAGGAAATGCATGGGCATCCACGTGAAAGGAGTTATTATGAAAAATGATATCAATTTCAACTGCACCAGATCGACACGTGGAAAGAGGGTATGGAGTGAATCACCAACGAGAATCATTATAACAACTCTATTTTATTTATTAAAATATTATCAAATTTTGTAAGAATTATACCATCAAAAAGTTTGGGCCATGATAATACTTACGCCGCGTTAAACAAATCCATCGTGAACAAACCTCCTATGATTAACTTTCCTTTTTGACCGAAAGCTAAAGATGCAAGATCGGCATAGGTAAGACAATCAGGATCGATATCGAGACATTTTTTAAGAAGCTTTGCCGTATAATTCGTTAGTATTAAGCAGAACAAGAATATTAATATTCCAAAAAACCATCCCGCATACTTGAACGCAAGTGGAAAAGACAGGATCGCAAGTCCCATCAATATGTTCTAATTAGGACGATGAAAAATTTTCGTGAAACCTCTTTCCTTTTATTTGTTAACGAAAAAAAAAAACACATAAAAAGTTTTGTCATACCACAGCATTGAAAACAGTTTGATTAAAAGTGGATTTTCCAAGATACGTCAACCTCTTGTAATCCTGAGCATCTTCTAATTCCTCAATAATAACAGGTTGAGAAATCAAGGGAGTCCTTTCATTAATGAAAATATCAGATCTTTCGTTGCAAGGATCCAAAGCATTATGATCGTTTTCTCCTTCATGATCAAATTCGCTTTGTAATAAGCCATTAAGTTCTTGATTAATATTATATTGTTGACTTCGAGAATATGAAGATGCCCATGATTTCACAGAGCTTGACAGCGGCTGCTTAATATTTTTATTTCTTACAATTGTTATAGGATCAGATCCTTGGAAACTCATTTTGTAAAAAGAAAATAAAAAGAAAAAAAAAGAAAAAAAAAAAAACGGGAAATCGTGGCTTTTATTTATATTGGAATATTCTAGTAATGTTAAATAAGTAATTTTACGCCATAATGGTGCAGATATATTCCCAATTAGGAAAATTTTGCCAAACGTCAAAAAAACAAGCACTTCAAATTTCATTGTATTAACCCAAAACTATTCAACGCAGTTTTTATTTTTGTAGATTATAAAGAGACTATCGATATTACTAATTCAAATAAGATTCTAATTGTATTTTGCCGATTTAATACTTATCAATCATTAGGTAACACAATTAAGGGGCAAAATAACAAATAAAGCAAAATAAGGGTTTTATCAAAGCTCATAAGAATTGCAATGAACACCGACATTTCTTTAGAGGAATTCATTCAAAAAATCGATAATACTAAAATTGCTGAAAAAAATTTACAGGAGGATGAATCCCGATTATCAAGAAGTTCAAAGAGAGATCAAAAAGAATGGAATATGTAAGCATTGTAACAAAATAAATGTAGAAAGAGGTTGGTGTACACCTTGCGATAGAAAAGAGTTAATTAAATTCGAATGGACAAGTGGAAATCCAAATATTGATAATTTTATCAGAGAAACACAAGCCAATGCGGATAATTTTGAAGGATTTCTTGAACTAATAGATTTTGATGGGTTTCAAGATATAAAAGAAATTGGTGTAGGGGGCTTTGGTAAAGTTTATTCGGCAACTTGGGTGGATGGATGCAATACGATTATGGAACAAGATGGAATCTTTTATAAGACGCGCAGCGACCCTTTCACCGTTGCTCTTAAAAATGTTAAAGGCTCAAAATACGTCTCGGACGGATATTTAAATGAGGTAAATATTTTATTTTTTTTATTTTTATTTTTTTTTGATATTTACTAAAAAAAAAGAATTATTTATTTTGATCATTGATAGATGAGAACTTATTATACTTTAAGCAAAGCATCAGAAGGCAAGCTTTTAAAATTTTATGGAATAACAGAATATCCAACAACAAAAGAATTTTTGATGGTAACAGATTTTGCTGATACTAGGGATTTACGAAGAGTACTTTCAAATAATTTTGATAAAATGTTGTGGAAAGATAAACTTCACATATTATTTTGTATCATTCAAAATCTTGAGATTTACATAAAAAAGGTTATTGTCATAAAGATTTCCATAGTGGGAATATTTTGCGGAAGGGTAAGGATTATTATTTGTCTGATTTTGGATTAACAGGACCGGCAAATAAATCCGATGATAAAGTTTATGGAGTTTTATCATACGTGGCTCCTGAAGTTTTACGTGGTAAACCATATTCTAAAGCTTCAGATATTTACAGTTTTGGGGTTATAATGGCTGAAATATCATCTGGACAACTTCCCTATAAAGATCAACTTGATAATGAACGACAACTCGCGATATCCATATGTAATGGGTTACGTCCCGGATTTGGAAAAGATACACCTGATTTTTATGAGGAATTGGCTCTTCAATGTATGAATGCTAATCCGGAATTGAGACCAACCGCTGAGGAGGTTACTAGTGAAATATTTGATTTGTGGTTTATTGCAAAAGACCTATGGTAAATGATGATTTATATGACGAAAAGAAACTTCAAGAATCTCAACAAAAAGTTTCGATGGTTAGAAGCAAATTTGAAGAAGCTGATGAACACATACCAAATATTAAGCCAACATTAATGAATTACAATTTTGACATTCATAAAAGCAAACAATTAGATTGAAGCTTACGGCAGTACTTTTTTTTAACTTAATTTGTTATTTCATTCGAAATTTTACAAATTTATTGATTTTTATTTTAATTTTTTTAGTTATAGACTCTTGCCAAGTTAATATGCATTTAAGCACTTCATTAATGGGCGGTATGCACTTTTTAAATTTTTATGTATTTGACGTGACTTATGACACCCGCCAATTTATTTTAATTCATACATTTCACGTTAATAGGTTTAAATATTGATGGTGATGATAACGAATAGAAAATTATACCTGAATATATAAGATTCAAGCGCGCTATATTATTAAAATTCTTTGTCTTATCTCATTATTGGGAATTTTAGACGCGGTAACTGTGCTAATGTTATGTTTCTATTTCTATTACTTTACTATTTATCATACATAATCTTCTCCATAGTGAGATTTAGAAATTTATTTAAATAGACCCAGAAGATTCTAATTTAAAATCAAATACACTTGAGCATAAGTGTCTTCACATAGGTTCGATTGTGATATCAACCGAATTGTTCGGATTGTTTCCAACACCGTTAAAATCACTAGTCCATCATAACACTTTATTTTAAAGAAATGTAATTAATAATATAAATTATATGCTTTAAACGTGAGACAAATCGTCAAAGCTGAAACTCAAGGAAAGAACCAAAATGTTTATTATGTATTGTCAAATTAACACTATTATTGAATATTAGGAGGGATCTAATAAGTACTTTTATGGATTAGTAAATCATTTGCGTGCGGTGACATTTTGCAAGGTCTCTCTAAACCCCACCGAACCCTGATTCGGGATAACCGGTTGGCTCATGTTATGATTAGTAAATGAAGATGTCCTAAAGATCTGTTCAATAGGTCAATTTTAATATTTCTGCTCCCCTGTGATTCTCTATAAATTTTGACACTATCTTGAACAAAATCTAAATCATGATTACTTGAACTAAAAAATTCGTGATCTTTTGCAACCTCACATTGCATTTAAAAAAATTTATTCCATTCTAAACTTTTATCTGGAGTGTAATTTTTTTTTTTATCCACAGTTTTCTGATTGATCACCATCATCAATCAAAATAATTTGCATATATAACTAATGGTTTCAAACTTTTGTATCAGGATTCCTGAAATACCTTCTTTTAAAATTATATCTTCTTTTCTGTATTAGATTGAAAAATCTACTAATTTAATATTTAATAATTATAATATTACTTACAAAAAACAATAAATTTCAATTCTAAATATCTTACTTAAAGCCCAAACTTGGTGTAAATTAATATATCTTTTCTTGAATAATAAATAGAGTATAAAACGTTGAATTCACTGCGTAAATCATCACCGGCTGAGTACTTACTATTATTAAGGAATAAATGACAAAGTTGTTGATTCCATATATATTCCCCATTTATTTACGTTGAAAAGAAAAATTTTGTTCTATTATCATAAAAGACGCATTTATTACGTGGAATGTTCAATATATCTTCGCACCTACCCTATGAGATTCCGGACATCCAGAATTCGTGCCGAAGTATGAGAGATTTTAGACATTATTGCAACACATCCTGAATTCCTTCTCCTTAGGGCTAAACGGAGTCATATATTTAAATTATTGTAAGACATTTTTAAACGTCATACTCCTCTGCCAATTTTTCCCACAGTAAAAATTTCAATAATTATAAATTACAGTTTATAAAAATTTTGATGAATTTGCGCCAGGTTTGGCGGGACAGAAGTGACGCTGCGTTAATATAAGACGTGATGCAAGAGAGATTTTCGAAAAAAAACGGAAATAATTATCATTCTTCGAATTCAATATTAACAAAATAGTGTATATCCAGTATAAATTTATCTGAACATAATTGCTTTACTTATATTTATGTTCTGTAGTAATAAGTATCAAATTTGAACTTTTTTTTTGTATGACCTTTCTTGCAAATATTCAATGGGTCATTGTTAAGAACAAAAATATTTCATTTTGAGAGTATTCTGATTGCATTAGATTGTTGGAATTTTTGAAAGAATGGTAAAGAATGGTTTTATAATACAATTTTAACTAGCATATTTTATTAAACATTGGATTTTATGTTTAAATATGAAGCAAACTTGATTTCATAAGGGATAAGATCTTTTGAGACCAATTTCATAAATGAAGGTTCCTTTTCACTACACCTATCCTTTATTTGCAACTTGCGTATCTTCGGTATTTTCAAATTTCTGAAGAAATTCCCAACATTCCCTCCTACACTTACTATAGCAATCCACCCGCCCGTAAGTTGATTATACTAGGCATGAATAATACATAAATGAATTGATTATTAAAGGAACTGATGACAGGAAGAATATCGAAAAGATTTTTTAGATACAATACTTAATAATGGGAAAATTTCTCTCAGTATCTATCAATCACGAAAAGGTTCAATATATTTTCGTTTTTTGGTATCATATATTTACGCAAGAGTTTATTAAAAGTAAGTAAAATCAAACAAGATATTTCTTAATATGAGTTCGTTCATTATTGTGAATATAACCGAGATCTTATCAAAGCATGTTGGAATTCAAGTATGATTTGAATTAAGGCATTATTTAAAACAATAAATTTTCCAGAGACGAGGAGAAATAATTGTAATCTTCTTCTTGGTCCACTCCTTTGTCATCTTTTTCGTTTGCTTGTTCGCCTCGTGGTTCATTCTCTGAGCGCCATATATAATTATCAAATATTTCTTGCGGATTATGATATTCTTCTACATAATAAATTATTAACTGAAATTTATATTTTGCAAATACATAATGTGCATCAAATCATGGTTCATTGTGAATATCTGCTTTGTAATGGCAGGTTTCCTTCAATACAGAAAATTTCATAATAATGATAAAATTCCAACCTCTTTTATCTTCTATAGGATCTTCCCATTGATCTTCTAAGCCTTGAAACCAAGAAGGTACCCCACTTGATTTTTTGTAATACATAAAACATAATCTGGTAAATAAAAAAGTAAATATATCAGAACGTAAAATATGCATATTTTCAAGGTCATTTGTATTTTTTTGGACCCACCTGATAATCTGTAGTATTAATAAAATAGGAGAAAACAAGCAGATTATAAAAATAGCAAACGTAATTGTGAAGAACGACAATACAGAAATTATAAAATTAATAAGGCAGCGTCTCATTTTTGTGAGTTATTTGAAAAAAAAACGACGTTATGGGCTTTTTTTTTTAAGTTAGATTTGCTTATTATTTTTTTTTTTAAAAAAAAAAAAATTAAACTCAATCATGTGCGATGACGATGATTATCTGTATAATAATGTTTCGTCACAAGACCATAAGTAATAGCTGAGAGATATCCTGTCTAAAACTACAGTTATCTTGTATTCTTGAACATATTGCTTCTTTGAAAGGTACTGGAGATTTTTCGTTTCACAGACGAAATTAAGTTTTAACGCACTTGAAAAGGTAACGCTCAACCAAAATTCTTACCCGAACTTGCTTACGAATAATGGGTTATGTCTGCATTAATCATTTTCAGCTAGGGGTATAACAGAAGAAAAAATATTCAAATAAATGCTGAGGAATCGATTGAATTAGATAACATATTAATGGATACTGTACGGTCTTGTATTTATATTGGTTAATGTCACTTCGTGACGTTAACCAATGTAAATACCACCGTACAATATCAATAAATTATAGTTCAGCCAGATAGGATCATACCAATTTTATTGCATCAATATTTATTATAATTATTCTATATAAAATATGATTATACGATAACAAGCCAATTAATTTTTAAATATACTATTTCTATCTAACTTTATATAATTATTACACATTTTATGATAATTTTATATGCAAATTAGTATTTGCCAATACTCCAGATTCTAATAATTCCTGTAATTGTGCGGGCTTCATTTCAATTTCAACTTGATTATTAGATTTTAAAGGAATTTGAGAAGTATTAGCTTCTATAGACATAATATTTAATGGTTAGATTGCTTAAATACTGAAAGAAAATAAAGTTAACTAAGAAAATGTTTTATATAATTATTTGTTGAGTAACAAAATAATACCTACTTTACAGTTAAAAATGTTCCATTTACTTGTACTTTATTTATATCCATTGAGTTTATTAAAAAAATATTATCAGATGCTTTATTTGCAATAATTTTAATATTAAATAATTGGTTAATGTTAAAAATAGAAAAATTTGAAGAACTTACATGTTTTTTTATGAATTTCACTTGTTAATAAAGTCATCATATCTAGTTGCTACTGATCATAAAAAAGAACATAAGGTTGAAATCCTTAGTCAGATTTATAATGAGATTAATATTTAATGCAATCTTTATTTTGGCCAAGATGCTATAATGCTTAAACCATAATTTTTCTGCCTACATGATTTATAATCTTCACATTATCAAGAATCATCTAATTAAGCTTGAATGTTCACTACTATGTAATTCAAGAAGAATTGCATTATAAAAAAAAACTGATATAATAGTCTTTTTGAAATACTACTATTTATCTTTTGGTGATTAAGAATTTGAATAATTTCATTAACAATTAAAGCATCAGATCCTTTAGATTTATTTAAACTAAGATCAAAAAAATACTTGATTTTTTCATTAAAACTTTCTATAAATTTGAAAAAAAAGATTTTTGTTAAATATCTACACCTTTAATAGCAGAATTATCAATTAAATATTGCCTAATTGCTGTATTAGCAACCTGAACAGAATTTGCTAAGTATTCTTGACTATTTATTATTTTATTATAGTAATATATTCTAATAATTATTAATCTAACTCAGTTTCAGTTGCAATTTTATCAATTTTTCTAATAAAATCCTTTTTCTTGCAAAATTTTTCTAATGATATTACTCAATTTTAATAGAGACTTTAATGTTCTTTACTTCATCAAATTTTTTAAAGAATTCTACATATTCTTGAGAAATTGTAGTTTCAGATAGCTAAATAAAAAATATAAAAATATATTATATATATTAAATAAAATAAAAAAATAATAAATAAAATGTGAATAATATTTACCTTAGTAGTTTAAGCATATTTATTACTATCTTGTAGCATTTCTATAATATTCTTTAAAATGAATAAGCTTACTTTTAGAAAAAGAAGAGAAAAATGAAATAATTTGTAAGACTAGAAGGTGTAAATTTATTTATAGTCTAAAAAAAGCTTGTTTAATTTTGTAACATTATAATACATAAAAGTTTGATAAACTAAATGAAAGCTTATTTGAATACAATAAAATCTTATTTTTATAAAAATCTAACCAGACATAATCTTTGAAGTCTTAACTATAATATTATTAGATCCTTTCTTGAGATTCTATATTAATTATAGCAAATTATATATAAATAAATAATTAGAAATGAATCACAAGAGTTTTAAAAATATTTTTCAAAATAATTACTTATTTTAGTGATTATTTTTTTCTAATTCAATTATTACTTATCTTTGATGCTTAACTAATCATTTTCAAAACTTAAAATTAATAAGATTATTAATATCATAAGAGATTAAAATGAGAAAAATATATTTAAGACATTCTCAAGAATCTCTTTTAATGCATATATTATAATCAATTTTAATAAAGATTGCAATTACTATTTAATCAGCTTCTATTTATTCTTAAGTTTAGAATAAATAACTAATAAAAAGTAATAATAGAGCAACTATAAATCTATACAAATAAGGAAAATTCTCACATGATCTTTTATACTTCATCATGACAAATTTCAGCTAATCAACATAACTCTATAAAAATAAAGATAGTTTAGACCTTTATATTTTATTCATATAAATAGTAATTCATTAAAATTTCATTTTCAATCTATAGAATCAGGTATTTTAAAATACTTTTACATTCATAATAAATAAAGAATTTTTTATTAAATATAATTTATATCTCATATTTTAGTATTGTAAAATCATTATTAAATATTATTTATTTTAATAATTCATTTTTATAATATTTAAATCATAATTTAAAAATAAAACATATATAATTTCTGACAAAAAAAAATAGCAGACATATTTTTTAAGATATAATATATTATTATTATTATTTTAATACAGAATTATTTATTATAATCTGCATTAATATATGCTTAATTTAGTTTAACATACTTTTGACATAATAAAATAACATATAAAAAGCTAATCCTATTTTCTACTGAATTATGATAAATAAAACCTCTTTTTATTTTTTACTATCAAATTCTTGATATATCTTTCAACTTTTTTCTTTAAAATAGTTCATATATTTTCAATAGAATTTAAATTCAAGTTGTATAAAAATTAAAAAAAACTTATCTTAGAATATATTTTTTAAATCATAGCAAATATTTTATGGAATATATTTTGGATTATTATTTTGCTAAAAATTCAATTATAATAATATAATTCATTTATATTGCCATATAAATAATAATTTCAATTTTTAGTAAAAAATAAATTTAATCTTTTTTTAATACTAATTACTAATAATATGAATTTTAAATAAATATTTTATCATTATAAAACTATACATAAATAGTATTACTAAATATTTAAAATATTATTTTATTACTTTTTTCTAATTTTTTAAATAAATATTTACTATTTAAAACAAATAATTATCATTTATAATTTAAATAAGAAAAATAATAACAAAAATCTAATTGAAATTATTGAGATTATTAAGCTTATAATATATCATATATATTTATATATTATCATTATTATATAATTATAAATATATATATATCATCTTTAAAATTAAAAAGTTATTTAATAAATTTTATTTAACTAATATATTTGATCTTAAAAAATTTAAAAAAAAGCTTTATTAAATATTTTTTTAAGGATAGTATTATATAATTCTCAAAAAAAGTAATTGAAATTACAAAAAAATGTAATAAATAAAAAATTAGTTATTAAAATTACTTTAAACTTTATAGATTTGTTAATAAATATATAAATATTATATATATAAATTTTCAGCTATTTATTTTATCTTTTTATTTTACAATCACATTTTTAATTAAAAAAAATCATTAAAAATTTAAAGAATGAAAAATTTGTTAAGTTTTTATATAATATCTCAAATATCAATAAACAGCTTTTATATTTATATAAAAAAAAAATTACTAATATAAAAAATATATCTTTTAATAAATTTATGAAAAAAATTTTGATGTTATTTATCAGTTGATATTTGATAAATTGAAATTATCTTTTAAATTATAAAGGTTCACAAGTAAATTTGCCTGCTTATTTACTATAAATTCCTTTCTGATTTACTTTTATAACAAATTTTTTTTTAAATTAATTTTATAAATATATATAAAATTTATAGTAAATTTTATTTTTAATTATATAATAAATAATTTAAGATTATTTATAAGTTAAAAATTTGTAATTTTTAAAAAAATTATAAATTAAAAATTTTATCATTGACCTTTAACTATCTTATTAATATTTTATTTTTAACAATATTAATTATAATAGAATATTATAAAATTTATCATGAAGAATAACTTCAATTATTATAATTTTTATAATTTACTAAGAAATTTTATGATTTTTATTAATAGTAAAATAATTTAATGAGTTTACAAACGTATAAATTTTAAGATCTCAATTTAATTTTCTTAAAAATTAATAAATCATAAAGTATCAAATTTTTTTTCAATGAATTAACCTAGTCTAAATTTTAATTTTATAGTTATTTAATCTTAATAAATTATGATTAAAATATTATATTATAATTTTTAAGTTTTTACTACTTAAATTTTTAATGATTTTTTATAACTTAAAAAACACTTATGAAATAAGAAAATATGATAATTAGCTAAAATTTTGTATATATAATATATATATATTTAACAACAAATTTGCAAAATTTAAAATAATTTCAATTACTAATTTTTATTTTTTATTTTTTTTGTAACTTTGATTACTTTTTAGAGAACTGTATATATTAGTAAAAATAATAAATCTTTAAAAAAAAAATTTAAAGAATTTATTTAAAAATATATTAAATTAATTTATTAAAATATATTTTATTTAAAATATAATAAAGAACTTTCAATATAAATTAATAGAACTAATATATTTATCTATCTAGCAAGTAATTTTTAATTACATAAGCTATATTAGATTCATTTTGATCAATATATCTATCTATCCAGCATATAATTATATTAATTATACCTTTTTTTTAATAAATTAATAATTATATTTTAAAGTTCTTTAGCTTTAAATACACAATAGTTCCTATTAATCTAGTAATAATTATTTAAAAATTAAAAAATCTTATTTTAAAATTATTAATTATATTTTTATTAATAGAGAAAATACTATTTTATTTAATAAATAATATCTAATTATGCTTAAAATTTTGTAGATTATTTTGATATTAAAATAATAATATTTTTATTATAATATACATAATCTGTTTTTAATACTATTTTATTAATATTTTTAAAAATATTAAAGTTCTAAAATATTAATTTGCAAATAAAGATAAACTTTTAATAAAAATTTGTAAATTTATAAAAATTAATAAATATTTAAAATATATTAATTTTAACAAATAAGATATTTTTCTAAATTTAAAATAAATAATTTTAAAAGTATAATATAAAAATTTTAATTAATATTTATATAATAAATAATCTTTAGTCTATATTTATTAATATTAATTTATAGATTTTTAAATATTTAATATTTATTTTAATAATAAAATAACTTATAATAATAAATTATAAAATACAAATTTTTATTTTAAAGTTAGAATATTAAAGTATTATATAATAAATTAATTTAACTAATAATTATTAAATTAATTTTAATTAAATATAAAATATTTAATTATTATAATTATTATTTAATCATTAAAAAATATAATTTAATTTATAAATGTTTTGATTTTTTAATAATAAATAATTAAATATTAAATATATAATATTAATAAAAAATTATTATTAATAATATAAAATAATTTATTTATATAGTATATTTTAATGATTAATTTTATATTAAATTTATTATTTTTTAATTTTAAATCATTTATATTATATTAAAACAAATTAATAATATTTTATTAAATATAAAAAAAATTATATATATAAAAAAAATCTAATTTTAATATTATTCAAATAATAATTATATTATTTAACTTAATATATAAGTCTTTTACAATAGAAATAGAGAAAATTATCAAAGAAAAAATTTTTTAAAATTTTTTCATTTATAATGCAAATATTAAAGTTTAATAAAAACTATTAGTAAAATTTTAATTTTTAATATTAAATAAATTATGTAATTATAAATATTATAAGTTATTATATTTAAATTATAATAATTAATATAATAAATAAATTTTTTTCATTTCATCCTTATATTAATTTCAAAATATTAATATTAAGGTTAAAAAATTTTTATATTTTAATTATAAAATAATTAAAAATCAATAATTAAGAACAATTAAGTAATTTAATATATATTATTTTATAATATATTAAATATAAATATTTAATTTATAAAGAACTATATTATGATTACTAGTAATGATCATCATTAGTATTAAAATTTTCTTTTTTTAAAATATTTATATAATCGAATTTGAATTTTATTAAAATTAAAATTGCCCTTTTGGAATCATATAATATTATCTAATTTATTAAAAAGTATTTAACTAATATTATAAATTTTAGCTAAAATTAAAAATATAATAAATAAAGTTATTTGTTCTAAACTTATTTTAGGTTTAACAAAATATCTAAATTTTAGTTTTACTAATTGTTTACTAAAGTTTGATATAGTTTCATATTTTTATAAGCTTTAATATAGTTTTACTTTTTACAGAATTCACAGATTTTTTAATAAGATTTTAATATAATTTCGTTAAATTTTATCTTTTTTTATTTAGATGATTTGCAAAATCTTTAAGTTTTGTCTAACAACCTTAATTATGACTTTTCATTTAATTAGTTATTTTTAATCATTTATTATTATAATTTCTTTATAATATTCTTACTTTTATTAATAAAATTATATTATATTAGATTAACAAATACTTATTTTCAAAATATGAAAATAAAGATAAGAAAAAAGAGATAATTCTTATTTAATCTTATTTTAATTTCTAAAATTTTTTTTTTATATTTAGAATATTTCTTTTATAATTATAATTATTTTAATTAAAGTTAAGAAATAAAAGTTATTTTAGCTTTTTCTATTGTTATTCTATTTAGAAATAGAATTTATAATTTTAATATCTTTTAATTAATTTTTTTTAATTTTATTTTTAATTTTTTTTACTGTACTATTCTGAAAATAAATAACAAATGACAAATAAACATTTATTATTATATATGAGACAAATAATATATTAAATACACATGATAAATAAAAAATTATCATAAAAAATGAACATATTACAAAGTGCTTATTTTTAGAATGGTATAGTATTATTTTTAAATTTTTTTTTTTTTTAAAAACTAGTCTTTAGAAACTAATTGACTTTCTTTAAACTTTAGAAATAAACTGATAAGTTAAATTTTTTTTTAAAATAGGTGAGCTTTTCTGAATATATTTTTAACGTTCTTTTTTTTTTGTAAGAATAGCTTCTTAGACCTTCTGGATTTCTGAATCTTTTAGAATTAGAAACTAATAAATGAATTTTGAGTTTGAGTGATAGATAAGTTTCTTTGAAATATTCTTTTTTCTTTTTTTTTGTAAGAACAGCTTCTTGGATTTTTTGGACTTTTGAATCTCTTGGAATTAGAAATAGAAAACTAATACTAATTGAATTTGAATTTAGGCAAGATAGATGAGTTTTTCTGAGAATATTTCTAATAATCTTTTTTTTACTTTATGTAAGAATGGCTTCTTGAACTCTTAAATTTCCAGATCTCTTAAAATTGGAAATAAAAAACTGAAAAGTAAGAGAATTTAGCTTAGGTGAGTAGATAAGTCTCTTTAAAAACATTTCTAATATTCTTTTTTTTTTTTATAGGAATAGTTTCTTAGATTTTTTAAACTTTTAAATCTCTTAAAATTGAAAATAGAAACTAAATAGTAAATGAATTTGGACTTAAATAAATAAGTAAGTTTCTTTAAGAATATTTTTAATATACATTTTCTTTCTTTTTGTAGAAATAATTTCTTAAATTCTTTAGGCTTTCAGATCTTTTTGAATTAAAAACTGGTAAGTAAATTTTAGGATTGAATGAGAAGGTGAGTTTTTTTGAAAATATTTTTAACATTCTTTTCTTTTTTTTTTTTAGTTTGACTTTCTTTAGATTTTAATAACTAACTAATAAGTTAAATTTATTCTTTTTAGGATAGATGAGTTTCTTTGAGAATATTTACTAAGATTCTCTTTTTTAGAACTGGTTTCTTTATTTATATCTTTACTGTAATACAAAATCTTTATTATATCAAAAAAAAAATTCATTATAAAAAGATTATTTTATATATAAATTTTCTAGACTTTAATTTGTTAAATTTTTAACGAATTTAGTATAGTGAGATTTTTTTATATTTAAAATATATTTTATTTTCATATTTCTCACTTTTTATATGCTTAAAAAAATATTTGATATTAATGAATCTTATAAACTATAAAATTATAATATTCTTTTAACTAATATTTATAGTATTAATTTGATAATTTTACTTTTAATTTAATATTTTTAAATTAAATAAAATACTTTTTATAACAATTACTTCTATATAAAGATATAACAAAAGAAAATAGCAAATGAATTGATAAGATTTCTTATTAAAACCCTATTTTGAGTTATCTTTTAATTTAAGAAAAAATATATAATATTTATATAAGTTAAAATACTAATAAAAATATAACTAATAAATATAAATAATAAATATAATAATAATAAATATAAGAAATATAATAACTTTATTAAACAATTTATTACTAATAAATTTAATAAATAATAAGAAATATAAATATAAATTAACTATAATTATTTAATTATATTAGTTAACTTTATTAAATTTGTTAATTTTATTAATCATTTTTAAATTACATGACTGGTTGTAATTAAAGATCACAGCTACAATAGAAAAGATTTTTATGAAGAAATATTAATAAGATTTAAAATTAATTTTTTAAGTGATATAATAAATACTTATATGTTATTCATATAATAAAAGTAAAAATTTAATACTTTATAATTTTAATGAACTTTTTTTATGCTAAAGATTTTATTAATTATAAATTATTAATTGAAAACATTAATAAAAGATTGAAATTTTACTTCAAGTTATTCTTATATTTTTAATGCTTTAAAAATAATTAATCTCAAACTTATTAAATTTGATCAAAAGATTGTAAAACAAATTTATCAATTAATAAATAATTAAAATATGTTAACAAGAATAGAATTCTTTATCAATTTATTTTGGGATAACTTTACAGGAATTATTTGAATAGCTTTAAGCAAAGAATATTGATATAGGATTTCATAGCAAAGAACTGCTATCATAATTTCAGAAATTGTATATGCAGTAAAATAAAATAGATTTATCTGAATATATTCTGTTTAATTTTCTTAGATTTCATTCAGCATAATTGAATTCATGTGAAAAATTTTATTTCTATTCATTTTATTCTGTAAATAAGCATTAAGTTTTTTAATCATAACTAAGGAATATTTTTTCAATTTAGTTTATTATATTTTAATTTTTAAATATTGCAAAAAAGAATTTATGTAGAAATCAAAATTAATCTAATAAATTTCATAATTAGAAACATATTTAAAAATTATTTTATTTAAACTGATGATTGTCATGGTATTATTATAACTTCAAATATATACAATATACAGTATATATAGTGACTTTTATAATTATTGTATCACTTCGTTTGTAATTTTTAGATTGTAATAAATAAAAATTCAATAATCAAATGATTTGCAAATTTAATTAATATATTATTTGAGTCTTCTTTTATAATATATTCAAATTTAAATTTCTTTTATTTATAATTTTAAAAAAATTTTCTTTCATAACCATATATTTTATGATACAATACTTCTGGCACATATAATAAATAAAATCAAAAACATAAATTTTCAAATTTTTTTTTTAATTACTAATGTTCTAATTTTTTTTAATAAAACTATCACCATCTCGTATATCCTCTATTAGCCTTACGTATATCTTTAACTTATTGTGACATAATATCAATTAGCTTTAAATAAAAATCAGCATCAATTTGATTCCATACTAATTGTATCTTATTCCAAAATCTTCTACACTAGTAATATTATCAGGAAACTATTGCAAATGATGATTAATTTTATTTCACAAATGTTCAATGGGATTTAAATTTGGTGATTGTATCTAAAATTTTAATATTATTGTTATCAAACCATTCATATGTTTTCTTTGCTATATGTTTTGGGTTATTATCCTATTGGAAAATAACATCATTTACATTCAAATTACATGCACTAAGGGTCCTTAAAAACTCATCTCCCAAAATTTCTCTATATAACTCTTCATCCATTCTTCCATCAATTTTACAATACTTTCCAATGCCAAACGAACCTATACAACTCCATATCATTACAGAACCTCTACCAAACTTTACAGTTGGTTTAATATGCTGTGGTTGCAAAGGTAAATTTGGACCTTTCCAATACCACTCTCTCCCACCTGAGCCAAAAATTAAGAATTTACTCTCATCTGATTACACTACTTTTCGCTAATCTTCTATAGTCCAATTCTTATATTTTTGAGCAAATTTTTTTCATGCTTTTCTGTCTTTTTAGCAGCAATGGTTTTTTTTAACTCTAGCTACAAGACCTTGCCTTTTCAATGAACTTCGAATAGTATTTGGTGAAATAACAATATTTTCGTTGGAAATTAAAGATTTTTGAATTTGAATAGCATTTGTACATTCACCCGACTTAATAAGCCTGGCAATATTCCTATCATAACGTTCTTTAAGTATTCTTGGGTGGCCTGGTTTTGGAATAACATCAAAGCTGCCTGTTTCTTCTTTTCTTTGTTTGATTCTTATTACAGAAGCATGACTTATATTTTCGCGAGAAGCAATTGTACGACTTAGTAAACTTTCTTGGATAAGGGCAAAAATACGTTCCAATCGCCTTCATAATATAATAGATTTAAAAAAAAAAACCAAAGAAAGGCGTACAAATTGATCTACTGATTTAAATTTACTTATATGTATAAGACGCGTCGCACGATCATAACTTTATTATATTTTGATTCCAAAAGTATCATACCAACGAAAAAATTGCATATAAAGAGATTTTTTGGTTTAAAATTTTAGTTTTATAGTCACTTTAATTATTCAGGTATCACGATCTAAAAATTAAAAACGAAGTGGTACAATAATTATGGAAGTCACTGTATATATATTGAAGATTTTCTGTTCGAAATTTTTTCATTATAATTTATTTAAAGATATATCAAATCAATTTTAATCATGTGCTAATAAATTCGAGTCACGAAGTCTAAAATTCACAAAATACTTTCAAGTTTTCCGAATTTATCCAGTGTAGCATTGTGTTTTTTAAATTTTGATACTTGCCAATTAAATATTTTTAACACTTTAACTACATCCTAAATTAAATGTCGTAGTTTCTTTTTCAGATATACAAGGATATAATGGGCAGATTCCTTGAGAGATGTGACACCAGGAACTTTTGAAGCAACAAATTTGGACCAAATTGTAAAAAAAAAAAAAAGTTTTTTTTTAAATAATAAACGTTCTAATAAGTTGATAAAGTTACATTTATTTCACTTTAGAAAAAATTTTAACGTTCACCTCACGTGTCGGAATCTAACTTAAACTATATCAATTTTGATCATTCGAATTAACCGAATAACAAGAAATAATTGTAATTTTTTATTTTTCAACGTAAAAACACTTCACAACTCAATTATAAAGCTAGAATTTTTACCTATTCAATTCTACCTTAGTAAAAATTTAAAATCTATTATTGTAGAATTTTTCAGTTGAAGTAAATTGATGGATGGAAAGTATTATATTATATCTACATGTAAATTCGTTAACACACACAATTTCTATCTAGAGATTTTCTTTTGCTGTATATTTTGTACTATATTCATTAATTATGGCTCTTATTACGGTTATTACAATAGCTTTAACATGTTTCAACAATGATTTGTCAGAGATTGGGTTAGCAAATATTTTTTTGCAATTATAAAATCTTAATCAACTATTTTAACGGGTTAAAAACTCGTTAAAACGGTAATTTTACGCCGAAATAAAATTTTCTCAACACATGCGTAAATTGGCAAATTAAACTTGAATTACAATCATCATTGCTATGTCTATCATAATCATCTGGTTATCCAGCGGATCCTTTTTAAGTAATGTCATTCTCTTATTAATGTAACATTACCATGAAACGCCTTTTAAGATTCTATCTTCAGTCCTTTGATGGTTAAAACAAATATTTTCTTTAAAAATTGAAGTATATTATATAAGATGTCTTTACACTTTTTGAACTTAGTGAATTAAGAAAAAAACAAATAAAAAAAAAAAAGAGAAAAATAATAAAGGTATTTGAGAGCGGTTCGGGAATGGTCGATAGACGATATGTGATTTGCATCCAACATTTTTAAGCGTCCGACAACCGGTTCTAACATACCAATCTTTGGATAACTACATAACTCATGATCCACTCCAATCCTAATGAACGATCTTTGGAATGCCTCAATGATACCATGTTTTAGGAAAAAAAAATCGAAAACAAAACAAAATATAAGTTATAAAGCGGAAGATATCTTCCTAACATTATTAAATGAAAATGTTGCTTTATATCTGCCTTCATTGTCTTCAAATGATATATATCTTCGAGTTGAAGTGTTTGTATTTTCACAAAATATAATTTAGTCATATTTAGAGCTTTTTAGTCCCCACCAGCAGTACCCTCAAATATACATAGATATCTCCGTTGATTTGATATATACTTAAACTGGCTTCGTTTTTAAATTATTATAAATACACTGAATCAATTGTTGTGTTTTTTTCAATAGTACCGAGACTTTTCTTTAGATGAAATATTACTGTAATTCTATAAAATGACAATGTCTCTTCAGTAGGTTGACAAAGCATATGACGGTATGGAATGATTTATTGTTTTGTGCTTGTTTCTTTCATGACTTTGCAGTATTGTTTTTGTATCAAAAATTTTAGAACATAACAAGCAAGAAAGGGTACATTCAGCAGTCATTTTAAAAAAAAAAATAATCGTGAATATTTTTAATTAGCAATATACTGTATGTGGCTGAGGTGGATATGATATGTAGTTACTAGTAATGATCATTTTCTGCAAGTGATACATCACTTAACGTGAATTGTTAAAGTTTTATCTGCAATTATACAATGAACATATATTTGCAATTTAATAATAACTAAACATAATTACACATTAATTTGATTTGATTATAATTTTCCTGTAAAATTTTTTTTGGAATCCAGTTATAAATCTGAATGATCGTACCAGTTTCTTACTTTTAACAATTATTTCATAACCTCCTTCACAAAGTGAATCATAAGCATCTATTTTTCTTTATACTTTTGAGTCATATTTAGAATCACCAATAATGTATCTGCTTTTGATTAATATAAATAAGCATTCCTTGATTGGATTAATCGTTACAAAATTACTTGTGAAAACAAATCTAAATTTTGAAAAATAAAGACTTTTATTTAATCGGGAACAGATCGATGTATATTGGTATTAATGAGCAGTTTGATTGTTTCATTGCAATCAAATCAGTTTTGGAAGTCGTATCATGTTGTTTGTTATAAATCAGAATTCTTTCGAGATGGCTTTAAGTACTACAACGGTTAAGCACATATATACCAAAAGCTGTTATTATAATGCTTATTATAGCTAAGAAAAAAAAAATTAAATAAGCTTATTAGTAATTACGTCATAATAATGATTTATATAAACTTCCATTTTTATTTTGAATTACTTCAATGATAATATCTGCAATATTCTTTTTAGTATTCAGAAAGTGAATGAATATTAATTGCTCTTTTAAATTTAAAACTTGCAGAACTTTCTATTGAACTAGCCTACATTCCTACATTACATAGGAAATTGACAATCTAGATTATTTTATCTGACAATCATTAAATTAGAATAGATCATTGGCAAGCTATCTGAAAATGCAAGTTTACTTTAATTTATACATTTTGCTTTGATATTCATAATGATTAATAATCACTAAAAAAGGAAATTTTTTCCCTTTCCTAAAATAAAATTGATTATATAATTTAAAAACTTAGGAAAGTTTAAGTATATATAGAGGATTATATTTGAAATAAATATTTACAACAGATTCAAGTAAATTGAAAAGTTAAGAAAAGGTGGGTAATAATCTGAATGAGTTTATCTTTACTTTAGTAAATTATTCTTTTTATAATTTTTTTTACGCAAAAAGTTATTCTTTACTAAAAAATCAATTATGATTAAAATGATTTTTCAAGAATACAATTTGAAGATTATCAGAACTGATGCATATATAAAAAATATTTCTCTTAACTATAAATATGAATATTATAATACTGATAATTGCATAATAGCTTCTCAAGAATAAATGTTAAAAAAATTATCTAATATTAAAATAGGATTATATATGATAACTGACTTACAACTAATCAAACTCATAAATTAGTAAATCATTTTAAATTTTTTTTAAATAAATTGTTGATTAATTTTTTGTTTACCTTTAATTTTTTACGAAAATTATTAATATTCAAATTTATTATATTTAAATTAATACCTACTTATGATTATAATAAAATAAATAAATAATATAATCAATATTTTTTGAATGAAGTAAAAGAGAAACTTATTAAATGAAAAACTTTTCTTGATGAAAAAAATATTTATATTATTGTAAATATTAATAATAATATTTTTAAAAATAGTTCTCGTAATTACTTTAAAATTTTTAAAATTTCAAAAAAAAATGAATTAAAACCTTTATATAATAAAATTATAAATTTTATTAAGATATTACAATAAGTTAAATAAATAATAATAATATTATAGAATATAATAAAGTAAAAAAGTTTAAATTTTACAACTTTTAAATTTAAGATTTAATTAAGAAATTTTCGTAAATTAAAGAAACAAGTGAACTTCAAAATAATTTATCTAATAATACCTATAATCTTTAAAAATAATTTCAACTTTTATTAATATTTAACAAATAATTCAAAATATAATTTTATAATATATAAAATATTAGTTGTTTAAATATATTTTATTTTTAAAATAAATAAATAAATAAATTACATATTGTATATAGTTATTTTTTCAATTTATATTATTTAAAATTTTAAAGTAATATTTTTTTAAAGAAATTTATTTTATTTTATTTTTGTTTGTAAAACAAAAAAATCAAAATTTTATAAAGATTATTTTATTATACTTCAGTAAAACTCATATTTATTACTGATTATAAAAAAAAAAAAATTTTTAAAATAAATAATTTTTTCTGTCTATATTATAATTAAAATTTTGATTAAATTTAAATAATATAAATATTCAATTTATCTAAAGTTTAATAATATGTATTATATTATTATTATATAAAATAATTTATAAAAAAAAATTTTTTTTTTAAAAATCTTTTTATAAAAATATCTGATAATAATATTAATAATAACAAATTTTAAAAAAAAATAAAAGAATATATTACATAAAGATTAATATAAAAATGAATTTATTTAAAAGTTATAAGATAATATTCTAATTTTTTTAAAAAAATAATTCATATTAAAACAATTTGTATGCTAAGAAAGCATTTTTATTATATTAATTAATTTATATATTTTTTATTATAATATTCTTTAAATATATTTTTTTATTTAAAATATATTTAATAATTAATAATACAATAGATTTATTTTATTAATTATTTATATTAAATTAAATTTCTTACTATAATTTAAGTTTAATTAAATTTTATTTAAACTATAAATTAAAATTTATTAATTATCAGTATTTAATTATACATTTTACTATAACTTAAATTTTTTATTTATAAAAAGATTTAATATATAACAAATAGTATTAAATAAAATTATTATTAAATTAAATTATATAGATGTTTTGCAGTAGAAAGAAAAAAAATTACTAAAAAATTTTTTAATTAATATTAAATTTAGATTTATTTTACTAAAATAAATAATATTTAATTTATAAATTAAATAAATTTTTTTGGTAATTATCTCATTTTTATTGCAAAATGTTTATATATTTGAAAATTTTATTGCAAAAGTAACTTTATAAATAATATTAAAGCTTTATAAATAAGAAATTAGAGAATTATATAATTATAAAATACAAATTTAATAAAATATATTTTTAAGATTTTAATAATATTCTTATAATAATCAGTTAATTTGCATTTAAATTATAAAGATATATAAATAACTATAATAAAAATTATAAGATAGAATTAATATTCTTTAAGAATAAAGGTTAAAATAAAAAGATTTAAAAAAATTAAAAAAAAATAAGAAAATTAGAAGTTTATATTTAGAGCTGTAAATAAAAAAATATCAAATTTAATTTTATTATTATGTAAATTTTGAGATTTTGATTTTCTTAATTACATAATATTATGTATTTTATTAATTAATTTTAAATTATATGATAAGTAATCATTACTAAAAATTTGAAATATTATTAAATTAAGACTTTTAACTTATTTTATTAATAAAAACAATTTTAAATTATTATAAAAAATATCTATTAAAAAATATCTTATGATTTATTTAATTTTAATTTAATCTTAAAAATATAAAATATATATAAAAAAAATATTTAAAATATTTTAAAATATAAAAACTTAATTTATTTTTAAATATTATAATAAAATAAAAATATTTGTAAGAAAAATATAATCTATTATATTTCTTTAATAATTTAAATTATTTTTAATATATTTTTTAATAATAATCATTTAAATAATTAACAAATATTTTTTATATATTTAATAATATGAATTTTATAGTAAAAGAAAAAAACTTTAAACTTTTTTGAATTAATATTTAGTTTAATAAAGTAAAAATTTTTTTTGATAATTTTTTTCTTTTGTTTCATTATAAAATACTTATATAATTTATAAAAAAATATTATTATTTAAATAGTAAGTATTATGAAATTGTTTATAAAAAAAAATAAAATAAAGTTTATTAGATTTATCAAATTAAAATATATATAATAGTATTATTTTTAAAATTTTAAATTTTAAAAATAACTAATATTTAATAATCACAGAAATATGAAATTTAGTTTATTAGATTTATCTTATTAATCCTATTAAATTATAGCATTTTTATATTAATAAATAGTAAGATTCTATATATAAGTTTAAAAATTAACCATTTTTTATAATAATTTTATTATATATTTATCTTTAAAAAATTACAGTTAATTACTTTTTTTTTTTTTAATTTTTACTTAGAAACATAAAATTTATTATAAAATTTTATAATTAAATATATTATTTTAACTAAATAATTGTAAATTTTGTTTTAATAAAAAATGTTAATTCAATTTTTATAATAAAATTAGTATTATATTTTATATAATAAGTTATAATTTATATTTCAAATTATTAATATAATACAAAAAGTTATTATTATAATAAATATAGAGAATATTTAAGACCTTATTTGCATTATTTTTAAAAAGAAATGAATAAGTTATTAAATGATATAATATAAATAATAATATATATTTTTTTTTTTTTCTAATATAAGATGTTATTTTTGATTTATTACTTAATGAATACTTTTTGCATAGATATTAAACTTTATTTGATTATAATTTTCAAAACCTTTCAATCTTTCTTATAATTGTAGTTCACATTAACTATGAAAGTAAAGTAATATAATATCATCAGTTAATATGTTTATTCTTATTTAATTTTACATTAATGAATAATTTTACTTCACACATTTCTTTAACTATATTTGTTAAGATACTTATCACTTTCAATCTCATAAATGAGATTCCATTTGTAGAACAAAAAAAAAAAGAATGAAAGATAATAAAATTTTTTCCATAATCATACTTCAAATGTGCCGTTGAAGTAGCTGATTCATCTATTGTTAATTCTTTGTTCTACAGATATATTATTTTTTTTATCCTCCAAAGACCCATCGTAAGTCTTATCTCAGAATATCGAAGAGTGAGAAAAGATTCCTTTTTAAGGGTAATTTTAGGTGAAAATCGCTAAAAGTCCTTTTATCATGCAAACATTTATCAGTGCATTCATTACTGTTTAATCTAATTTTTCTAATCGGAATAGATTTTTCATTTCGCTCTTATTGCTATAACCTTTATTGGAAGTTTTTCCGATTCTGGATCAGCAGTAATAAATTTCAGTGAAACGATCCTGATTTTGTTTTTTTGACACGTGAAAATATTTGTACTATTTATACCTCTTATAATGCACAATTTAAGATAATCAGCTCAACCGAGCAAATTTAATTAAAGTTTATTTAATAAACGAACCTTGTTATTTATTGACCCGTTTGAGATTTAAAATGAGTTTAAATGTCGATCCAATTATGATATCATGTCTCCGAGTCAATTTTCTAGTTACACGGGTTATATAATGTAATAATTTAAATGACCTTAAGTTTAGACAGATAAGTTAATTGGCACTTTTGGTTAGAATAAAAATTTAACCTGATTAAATTACAATAAATAGTGTTGTTATTTCCCACATTCCCGATACTTTTAGATTTTTTTTTTTTTTTTAAAAAAAAAAAATAAAATCAAAAAGAGAGAATGACGAGTGGATACACGTTTTACACTTCTGGCGCTCCCCAACAACCAGGAGAAGCAACATGGAAATATCACATTCGAAAATTATTTACAATAAAAACTTTGGATACTGTTGAATCTGATCAAAATACATCAGAACTCAATAGAACTCTTGGCGCATGGGATATAATTATGATTGGTATCGGAGGAATTATCGGCACGGGTATATTCGTATTAACAGGTAAAAATAATGATTTCCTTAATAAAATAAATAATTGGTCCGGAGCGTTAGCGAAGGACTATATATGTTTTATGCGCTTTGATGTCCCGATGTCCGCCCGCTTGTTCTCATGAGTCGATGATTTTTGGCACGCATTGTTTCACTGCCGATCTATTATGAATTACTTTATCACGTGAATTTAAAATGGGTCGTGTTTTTAACGCTCCGGACTTGCAAACGGTGCCTGTTACCTAGTATATACATATACACATATTAATTATTTAATTGTAATAGGACAAGCGGCAGCAAACAATGCAGGACCGGCAGTTTTAATTTCATTCATAATTTCTGGATTAGCATCAGCCTTTGCAGCTTTATCATATTCTGAAATTGCTTCGATGATCCCAGTTGCTGGATCCGCGTATACTTATACTTACGCAACATTAGGCGAGCTTTTGGCTTGGATCATAGGATGGGATCTCATTTTAGAGTATTTTTTTGGTAAGTAATAAGTGGAAGCAATTATATAACTTGACTATAATTTTTAACCCAAAAATCCTTCTTTAATTAACTAACTTTAGGATCAGCATCCATAGCCGTGGGTAAGTTGCTTGCGTTTAAACCACTGATTTGCTTCGTGCCGCAGTGAAATAACCACTTTTTTATATATATATATTTCTTTAGGCTTTTCAGGGTACTTTGTGCACTTCTTTGAAAACGCGTTTAATGTTCACTTTTCTCCTTCTTGGACGGCCGCTCCATTATTATATAATGAAACCACTAGTGCCTTCGAAAAAGTACCTGGCTCATATTTTAATGTGCCGGCATTTGCAATAATAATATTTTTAACAATAATACTTATTGTTGGCATAAGAGAATCTGCCAATTTTAATACAGGGATTGTGGGCATCAAAGTTCTTATTCTCATATTATTTGTTATAGCCGGTAGTACAAGGATTACCAATGCAAATTACAAGCCTTACGTACCACCAAATGAAGGAAAGTTCTCGGAATTCGGTTTCACTGGAGTACTTTCCGGTGCAACTGTTGTGTTTTTTGCTTATATCGGATTTGATTCAGTTTCAACTACTGCTCAAGAAGTAAAAAATCCTCAAAGAAATTTGCCTATTGGAATCATAGGAAGTCTGGTAATTTGCACTGTTTTATACATGGCTGTTTCGTGAGTATTGCATAAAAAGTCTATTTTTATTGATTTCGTTGATTTTTTTTAAAAAAATAAAAGGAGAGATTTTTTTTCGGTAATTAATTAATTTAAATCTTTTTATTTTTTTTAAGTACCGTTTTGACTGGGATAGTTCCTTTTCGTGAGTTGGATGGTCCAGCTCCAATCTCGACGGCTGCCGAGAAAATTAATATGAGATGGCTCGGAATCGTTGTGGATCTTGGGGCCATGCTTGGGTTAATCTCCGGAAATCTCGTGACACTTTTAGGACAAACGCGTATTTTTTATTCGATGGCACAGTAAGTCGCGCTCAAAAAAAATAAAATGAAATAAAATGAAAATTCACCCTTCAATTAATGAAAAAAAAAATTATATTTTATTCCCCTTACTAGCGACGGTTTAATCATTAAAAGTTCATCCAAGATTCATCCAAGATTTAAAACGCCTTACATCATAACAGCATTCACCGGCATCTTTTGCGCAATAGCTTCAGCGCTACTTCCCATAGACATCCTGACACAATTAACGTCGGTTGGCACACTATTTGCATTTCTTTTGGTAAATGTAGGTGTAGTAATATTGCGTATTTATGCACCAGATGCTCCAAGAAAGTTCAAAATACCGGGAGGTCCTTATTTGGTACCTATAATTGGTTCTTTATTTGACATAGTATTATTAGCTTCGGCTCATAAAGCAGCCATTGTAAGATTATTTATTTGGATGGCTATCGGATTAGTTATTTACTTTGTATATGGAAGAAGGAATTCTACAGCTAATAATAAAAATGAACCGAAGGTTGAAAAGCGAGAGGCAATTAATACTCCAAACAGCGATGGAGTCATTGAGATGATAAATGTTGTAGATAAGTAAATAAGATCATGATTTTAATAATTTACGTTATAGTAATTATTTTATTTTTTTTTATATTACTTTATATATTACCTAAATATTTTATAATCTGTCAATCAATAAAGAACGTCTTAATCATAAAAATGAATTAATTCATTAAAATAATTATATACAAATAATTTCTTCCAAAGTATTCGATATAAAATAACGGAGGATTTACATAATGATATTTGTATTGAACGTTGAAAATTTACTTGGCAACGGGTTCAAATATTTTTTTTAAATCCTGGGTCGAGTTTAGGTTGTCATATTATTAAGTCCAGGGCCGGGCCGTACTTCAAGGTTTGTTGCTTACGCGGGCCTCTACTTTCTCAATGTATCTTTTTTTTTCTCTGTAATCAATAATAAAGAAAATCCAACATTCTCATTTGCAGTTGATCTTTTTGATTTTGATTTCCCAGCCTCATAAAATTCAGGAGTTATTATTTCCCAATTCTGATTAAGGCTAAAGTCAAATCATTTTTTGGGAGGGTAATTAAACTTTCGGTATTCCCTATTCAAGGTTACTGTAAGGAGATCATTGAAATTCTACCTTAGACTATTTCTTTTACGTGTTAATATGGATTATGTTGTTCCGCAATCATTAATTGTTAGGATTAGCTTTCTCCCCTTGTTCGCCCGTAATACTACATATCGATATTTTACTGGAAGTACTATCGGAGTTGAATTTTCGGGAAAAGATCAAATATTTCGTAATACCTTTGAATTTTATTTAACATTCAAACAAGTTAAATTTTATTTTATTTTTAAAATTGATATAATTTACTAATAAATTTATAACGATTAATGTTTTAACTATTCATGGTTAAAAAAGCCTAGTTAAAATCATCTTGAAAACATAAATATCGGTTATTGTTATTGTTAGGATGATATTTGTTAATAGATGCATATTATAATTTCGAATTTGTTGCACTAATCCATTAATTTCTTGTTCTTTGAATTTGAAATCTTGATGTCGTAAGTTTATAGATAAATTTGGTGTTTTATACTGCAACAATTTTTCATAATAACGAAATTATTAAACCTTTCTTTCGTTGCCTTTTTCTTATTTTAGTTATTTTGATAAAATAAAATTGTTTTTAAATTTCTATACTTTAGATGTTTTAGATGTTAAATGTGGATTATTTAGAAGCCTATGGCAATATTAAATTGTGTAAATTTTTAGAGTGAAGGAAAAAAAAAAAAAATGATTACCAAGAAAATTTATTTTATTGTCGGTATCACGGGCTTTAGTAAATTAGTTACCCGCGGTAAATAACTATAACATATTATAAGTACATTTCGGAAAAAAAAAAAAAAAATTTAAAATTAAAAATAAAAAGTATGTTATTTAGTCGCTTAGCTTAGCTGATTTGTGTCATATATGTTTTCCGTTTGAAAATAGAATATTCGAATATTTGTAAAAAACATTCCAAAATACATAATTAATATTCGAATATCGAAATATCGAAATTCATTTCGGATATCGATTATATTTATTTTCTTCTTTTTAATTAATTATTAAAATAAAATGAAAAAAATAAAAGAATAGATCGATGAAATACGAAGTACTGTACATAAAAAAAAAAAAATAAATAAATAAATCGATCGATGAATACGAAAGTGCGTATGTAATAAAAAATTTAAAAAAAGTAATTAAAAAGAAAATAAAAATAAATAAAAAAAAAATAATAATAATAAAAATAAAATATAAAAATAATAAAACTAAAAGCTTACCTAATCAAAATATCGAAAAAAACCAAAAAAAAACATTCAATTTTCGAATCCGAATTAAATGACTTTTTGATATTCGAAATTATTTAAAAAAAACTCAAATATTTGAAATGCAATTTGTATTTCAAACGGAAACCCTAGTGTCATAAATTGTTGTACGAACCATGATGATTTCTTAGACGACAGCACTTAAATCTGAATCTCAAAAAGCTTTTGATCCCTAGTACTTCCCTTCACGAGATATTTCATACACGAATAATTTGTATGAAATCAAACGCATGAAAGTCATGTAAACATACTATACTTTATCACGCGCATTTTAATTCGCATTGGTGAATTCGGCCAACATTAGTTTAAACGAACATAAAATTTACGAGTCGTTGCTAAAATGTACAAGTTTCCGAAGGTTAAGTAATGATTCTGGGTGGCAGATAGATTAATTAATATATATGTAGCTTAAATTAAAATAAATTTTGTTAAGTCTCTTACTAAATTTAACGTATTTTTAACTCCCCATAACTCTGAATACTTCTCGTTATTTTCATTCCAAATTATGAAATATTTCCTATTCTATGAATAAAATTTTTTTTAAAAAAAATATTCATGATGATTTTCACCACTTATAATTTGTTTAAATTGCTAATTTAGAAACAAAAGTTATCTGAAATATACAGTCACCACTGGTTATATCGAACCTGTTTGTACCGAAAACTCGTTATATCGAACCAAAATCTTCAGAACAAATTTTTTATAATTAATTACACTGGATATAACGAACTTCTATAATAAAATGCTATATACCGTATCCGAATACGATTTAACCGGTCCACACACATATTAATCATATATTTATATACCGAACAATCATGTGACCAAATGGTAATTTTATAAGGGCAAATTTATCCTAGACTCCGAGTTTAGGTTATTATCCTAGACCCCATGTATAAATAAATTTTTTTAAAGTATGTGATAGGTCTAGGATAATAGCCTGAACCCGGGGTACATTTTAAGGACGCCCATTTTATAATACTGTACAGAATTATTATTTGACATTAAATAAAAACAGTTTTGTACAAGTAAAGTGGTTCAAAAAAAAAAAGGAAATTTATGTTACATAAATTATAATTCTGGCCGGCGCTACATATTTGACCCGAATTATTAATACTAAATATAACGATAACCGAACCAAATCTTCTGGAACGGCTGGTTCGTTATATCCAGTGACGACTGTATATATGATTTAATCAGTTCATCTGCCCCAACGATATAAATATTTTTATTTGTCGTCACAAGTTAAGCACGCAACCATTGATCAGCCAAAATTAAAGAGCTAAATGTGTATTTATTTTGACCGAAATTAAAAAATGATCATTTGACTTCAATGATCATTGTTCCTTATAAATAACTTCCACATAAGGTAAACGCGCGACAAAGTGAATTTGATATTAGCTGTATTACCAAAGGTTTGATCTGTTCCCTAAAGCTCTACAACATAGTAAGTAAATTTTACATACATAAAATTAATTTTTACAAACATCTTTGTATAAATAAATTTAAAAAATTATGTTTATTTTGATATTGATATATTATTATATTTTGTTAAATGAAATAAATCATGATGATAATTTAAAGTTGTTGAAATGATGAGGAAATTTAATAATACAAACTTTGGGATAAAAATAAAATCAATGAAATAATAGATAATGAAATAATGAAATGAAATAATAAAATAATGATAATATTATTTTAAGAAATTCTAATCTTTCTCTTTGGTCTTTCACTATTTTTCGGTACCCTAATTTTCAAAACACCGTCTTCTAAATTCGCGTTGAAATCTACATCATTTCTAATATTGGTTGGTAATTGAATTGATCTGGAAAATTGACCATAACGACGTTCTTGTATATGAAGTTTTTCGAAGGTCGCTTGATTTCCATTAGCTTGCGGTGGTGGTTGAGATTTTTTTAATCGATGGAATTCTTGATATTCGCCTTGTTGACCGTTTTGATTATGTTGGTTCGTTGGAAAATCGGTCGCTTGTTGATTTGATTGATAATCGGTTGGCTGTTGATTTGATTGATTTGGATATTCGTTTGACTGTTGTTGGAGTGGTTGTTGATTTGATTGATTTTCAGTTGGCCTTTGCTGATGTGATTGTTGAGTTTGCTGGTATTGATCAACTTGTTGTTGATTTGATTGGTAATGGGGATCGGTTTTTTGTTGTTTAACATTTATCTCTTGTGGATCAAGGGCAATTGTTTCGCGTTTGTGATCTCCAGAGATAACCAATACTGAATCATGAAATTCGATATCGACATCCTCTTTTTTGACCCCCTAACAAAAAAAAAAAAAAAAAAATTTTTATCAGTAACCCGAAAAAAAAAAAAAAATTTATTAATTTTTTCTTTAAAAAACTCACCGGAACGTCGGCGATGATCGTATATTCTCTCTCATTTTCTGTTACATCAATAGCTGGGACCCAAACGGATTTGCTATCCCCACCACCTGTACCACGAAATTTTGTTCTAGCATCACCTAGGAAATCATCAATAAATCTCGTTATCTTATTTTCGAATCGATTGTCCGATTCCCAATGTTTGTCTCTGTGTCCCGTCATTTTCTGCTTTCTTGGATTTATTCTTGGATTTGAATTTATAAAAGATCTTATTTTTTTTCTTTTCGATTTACTTTATTAGTCTGCTGTATTTATACACATTCGTTTTTACTGCGATATTTCCAAGACATTGTTTCGATAACGTCAACAATTTAGCCAGAGCGTAATTCGCGTAATTTGCGTAATTGGCGTAATAATTGTGTCATAATTCGTAATCGGGATCGACATGGCGCCTAAATTTTATCTTTAATCGTCTTAGTGAAAATTACCAATTAGATGGCCAATTAAAATTAAAATGACGCGCCCAATGACTTCATAACAACAGATGACAATTCAAATTTAAGCGAAGTTTACAGAAATGATTATTTTTTTTAATGGTGAATATTAAAATATTAGAATAAAATAAATTATAATAATGATAATTTTGGGTATGGGTTATGAAATGATGATGAATATGATTATAGCTATAAAATATATACAGTTTTTGCTTTTTTTTTTTTTTTTTTGAAATTTTTGTTTTTTCCGTAAGTATTGCTAAATTTGTCTAGGGTAACAACCGTTCCGGATCAAAAGTATTGTCGATGTTTTCGATCCATTTCATTATATCGCTTCGTTTTATCGTCACGTATTTATTTTGAACTAAAAAAAAAAAAAATGTTTAATTACAAGTTTTTTTTCAAAAAAAAAAAAAAATTCTCAAATATAAAGATGTTATTCACCTTTTCGTTCGAAATCTGTATTAAGTTCAATGTCTGTAATGAAATGATTATAATGGAATGTTAAGGCATATTCATGATTAATCAAATGTCAATCATTAAGGTTCATCTTGTAATTTACCTTCATCACTTTCCACATTCTCATCAAAATTTGATTCACTATCATGCTCAAAATCTTCATCGCCCAAATCGGTGGTATTAATTCGTTGACTCTTATAAATATCGTATATGCTTAAAGGATATTTCAATCGAATCAGGTTACCACGCCTACTAATATCCTCACTTATCCAATTTCCAATAATATCAACCAATTGAGAAGCGAGTGGCCTGCTAAACTCATCATCATCCCAACATTTTTTCATCAATTCCTCAAAACACCTTGGCATGTCCTTGGAATTATAAGCGGGTCTAAAACCATCGCAGATATCAAACATCAACTCATTCAATTTGTCAAATGGTACGTTGATAAACGGTGGTAAACCGGTCGAGACCTCATACATCAACATTGCAAAGAAATAAATGTCGGAATATTTTGTGTAAATACGACCGTGAAAGATTTCGGAAGGCGTATATTGTATCACGCCAAATGTATCGATTCGTGAGTTACATAAATCATATGATTTATCAGCTGGACCCGACATCCCTAAATCCGAAATGATTGCCGATAAATCACCGTTATCTTCCTTTTTCACAAAGATGTTACCGGAATGAAGATTATTATGGCTTAATCCTGATGAGTGAATTTTATGTAACCCGGTGGCGATTGAATGAAGTAATTTGAGTTTTTGTGACCATGAAAGCGAAGTGAAATTATCATTTATGAAATTCCTCAAGTTTCCTCGTTCGAATTTCATTACCACCATGTAATCTTTTGTTATGGGATCTTGCGTAAACCCATATATCGGCATAATTTCTTTATGTTGTTGATAAGAACAATGAAGTAGCGAAACTTCGAGCTTAAAAGTAAAGGATGAAAAAAAAAAAAGATGAAAGAGTTGTTAGTGATTACTGTGCGCCTTGAATTGCGACAAACCACAAGGTGGTGGGGTGATTACCTCATACAAGAAATCTTTAGAAATTTTTTGAGAATTATATAATCGCTTTAATGCAACTTTGACTTCATCGTCACGATTCCAATCTTCACTTGATTGATTCCAATTCATAATCGGACCAGATGTCCAAGTAGCGGAATATGTCGTGCTGAAACTACTTTTGGAGATGTATTTGACATCATGTAAATCATCGTACGGTATCCACTCTACAAAGGCTCGCCTACTAGAGGTCTGTGTTGATTTTATCAATTTATCAATGTCATCATTCCCACTCGTCCATCTATCAAAGTTCTTTTGAAAATGCGAAGAAGAACATGAGGAGCAATATCCCTTTGATGAATTTGGTCTATTGCACTCCTCGCAAAGACCGAAATCATCTTCCTTAACGGGTACCGGTGGTGACCTGAGGCTCAAGGATAAAGTTGTGGGTTGAGGTGTCCTTTTGTTTAGATGTAAAGATATCGGAATAGATCGATACCTGGTTGGAGGATTTAAATGAAGTGATTTAAAAGTTATGGTGGTCGTTTCCGTTGTCATTTTGTAAAAGCAAAATAAAAAAATAAATGAAAAATATGAAAAAAATAAAATTATAGGAAATTGAAAAATTTTTATCGGCAATTTACCGATGTAAATTATGCGGTATTTATACAAAAAAATTTTTCATCTAATTCAACGCCATAATTAGGTGGTAGATGACCCTTAAATGCTTCATGATCACGAGTTAGCCTCACCAAAAAAAGCAAATCAAAGTTTCTTTTTTTTTTCCAATTTTTTTTTTTTTTGATCTTAGATGTTCTCCTTTCATGTACCTTAAAGGGTCTTTACGATGGTCTATCACATCTACATCCGGTAATAGGAAGAGGAAAAAAAGGTGTTTTTTTTTTTTTTTTTTGCAATACGCCGATTAAAGAGACAATGAATGTTACAATGATTGATAAAGGTGTTTGTCTATCAAAGCACCAGCAAAACAACAGAAAAGTAACGGGGGAAAATCCACCATTTGCACCTACAGCATTTACAGACAGTATAGTTACACATTTCACGATCATTTCGTAAGCAATTTTTTTTTAAATATTCCATTAAAATCATATGATAAAAATGGTCACAAACAAATAAATGGGCATATTTTGATCTTGTGCTCACATCATAGCACAAATTTAGGGGGAGTTGTGTCAAAAGGTTTAGAATACATCATCTACTACCAAAAAAAAAATTCTACCCCAATCTTTTTTAATATTGGCGCAAAAATAAACAATATAAGAGGCACGAGCCAAATATAAAAAAAAAATACTAGTATAATCCAAAAATTTTTTTATTTGTTGATCATCAATATAGAGGGAAAAGGTTAAGAATAGGGTAAAGCAGATAAGCGATTGGTGCAGAGAAATCTTTGAGACTGTGCATACTAAAACACAGGTGAAACAGAAGCCATAAGGAAAATCTGATAAATCCTTTTTTTCAATATATTCCTCTCAGGATCCTTCTTGCCCAATAAAAGAATTTGACCAAAATGTAATATCAACGTCGATTCTAAATAAGTCCGCTTAAAGATTCGGCAAATGTCATAACATAATTAATTGTCATGGTCACCATCTTTTTAATACATAAGCAAGAGATGATTGAATGCTAAGCTTTAATTTGTAAAATCAGAAGGTTAACATTTATGAGAAGAATAAAATGATCTCTTGAAAAGGAAAGGTACTCCCAAATTAATCCAATTAAAAATACGGAATTCCCCAACAATTGAAATTTTTATTTAAAAAAAATAGGATAAAAAACAAGGATCTTTTTTTTTTAAAAAAAAAAAAGGTATCATTGGGTGAGAATTTTTTTTTCAAAGTTATAAGTACTCCCAAATGATACAAATGAAAACTTTAAATTTTGTTTTAATTTGGTAAATTCATTTTATTGGCAGTAATCATCAATAGGTACTTTTTTATTCTTATTTTTCTTTATTATTTGCTGCGGAGAAGTGTGACAATAAATTGTTGAAGATTTACGATTTCATCCGCGTATGTTTTTATCATAATCAACTCTCATAATTGAGTGATAGTCCACAATTTGATTCGAAGTAAAAAAGAATACTATCGGGAACGAAATAACATATTTTAGTGTTCCAAAATAAGTCTTATTATCATTTCCTCCCTTTCGGCAAATACTATGACCATAGCTACTCATATTTCACAAAGACGAAAGTGGCTGATCATCTCCCCTTGTGTCTTACTTGAAAATAAAGAAACTTATCATACATATGTCCTTGCATAAATTGGTCAGCAAAATATTAAAATTAAATTTAATGCATTAATGCAACATAAATTGTTTTAAATTCGCAGTGCGAAATCAATTGTAATCACATGACCTTGTCAGATTCGTAAAAAAAGGTTTGATAAAAACTCTGATTTAAAGATAACATTTCTTGGAAGAACACTTTGCTATCTAAAAATAATGAGAATTATGTCGTGCTGCCGATAAGGTTATGTGCATGGAAGTGGGTAGATAAATGTGGGGGCTCAGAATTCAGTCATACATTAATTTATGTATTGAAAATTTTTATTTCCTTTCCTTTAGTTACGCATTTTGCAGCAATTTTAAGTTTCGATATTACCAAAAAAAAAAAGAAAAGAAAAGAAAATTATCCCACAGATGTCGAATACAAAAGAATAACTAACGCTTTACCCACATAATGTTGTTTTTGATGCGTGCTACAACTTTAAGTCGTAACATGTTACCGTGTATCAATTTTTAATTTTTATGTTAAAAAATAATTTGTGAATTGACCAATGGGAATGAAAAAATTGAAAATTGATAAATATAATCCTAATTATGTTTGTAAACAAAAGCTTCTTCTTTTAAAGTTGCTTTTTTTTTTTTTAAAAAAAAAAAAAAGTTTATGTAATACAAAATCCCTTAATATGAACTACGAATTTGCTTTGATTACATTAGTACATAAAAAAGGATACTTGCGGATATAAGTTTTGATATTTTGGTAATATTCTTATATAATTTTGTTCAGCTTTGACGTAAATTATTTAATAAAACCTGTTTGCATCAAATTTGTAGCATTTCAAAACTCAAGGGACCTCTCACACAATATAAACATGGTGTAACTTTGAGGAATTTGCAGAGAAGCAAAGTAACAACAATAGTGATAAGATCAACAGGTCTATGACAATCTGAAGTTTTTATATATAATTTTATCAAGTTTACTTTAATACTTGAAGTTATTTTACAATTTTAATATATATAATTACTGATTTATCAGATGTGAAGTTTTAAATAAATGATGGATTGGAATTTATTACAGTGTTTATATATGTTAGAGTTACAGAGTAGGGTGTATGAACACAGATAAGATGAAAGTTATAGAGTATAGGAGATATGTTAAGTAAAATATGTTATTAAAATTGAAGTTAAGTATAGTATATTAATTTGTTTTATACTCAACAGTATATATATTAATTCATAAAATGTATATTGTATAATCTCTTAATATACTTAATTTGAAAAGTTATTAATTTATTAAATAAAAAGCGTTATAGTTAAAATATAAAAAAAAATATTTTATTATGATAGATCATTTTTGCATTTATATGAATAAAATATAATATATATAGAAGGGTATAAAAAGTATTGGCTGGTTTAAATTTATTATAAAATAACTAAAATTTAACATTTTAATTTTTTTTATTTTATTAAATTATAGGTCAATATTTCATTAAACTTCTATTTGCAATAATAATAATTTAAACCTAACGTAATATGAATTTGATTAAATTATAATAATAATTTACAGGCACTATATCCTATTACTTCTTGACTCACTGCTCTATTTGTGTAATGCTTGATAGTTATAAATCATGTTAACAAATTTTAATCTTAATTTATAATTAAATATTTTCTATAGAGTTAATATTAGACTTTAAGAAATAATTCAATATTTAAAGATTTAATATAAAAATATGTGATTTTTGTAATATAAAAAGATGTATTATCTTTTTGAAAATTTTTTTTGCATAGAATTTAACTAGTAATTAATTAAAATTTTATAATGTATATTTTCAATTATGTAACAATCAAGAAATTTAGAAAACCTATATTAACTTAAGAGAAACATTTTAAAATATATAATCAAAATTCTTTTGAACTATAATTATAATACAGGTTTATAAAATTTATTTATTTTATACATAATATTTAAATGTATCTAATTTTGAAAAGACATATATATTAACAATAAAATAAAAAATAAAATTATATCATATTTAATAATATATATAAGAATATAAAAAGGATTAGTCATCTGATAGTATAATATATATCTTTAAATTTTTGTCAAATTAAATTATAATTTTTTAATTATTCATGATTATATCTAATAGTATACATCTATAAAATATTATTATAATATATAAAATTTGATTATACAGATATACAAAATATTTTTTTATTTAATATAATATGAAAAAATTTACTATAATAATATATCTTAAAAAAATTAGTAAAAGTCAAAAAAAAGAATTATTATTACAAAAAATTTAATGATTATTAGTTGTTCTTATTTTTTCTATATAATATATATAAGAATCATATAAGTTAAAAAACTTATAAAGAAATGAATAAGTTGATCATAAATTCTTAATAATATTAAATGCAAATATCTCAAATATTCAATAATTAGGAATAAAAAACTTAATATTTATTTAATAATTTAAAGTTTTATTAATTTTAAATAATTTTATTTTTTACTTTTAATTAAAATTTTTTAAAGATAAACATATAAATATTTTGTAGTAAAAGAAAAAAAATTATAATATTTAGCTTATAAAATAAAAAAAAATTTATTTGATTTTATATTTAAATTAACAAATTTATACCTTTAATTCAAATATATTTTAGGTCTGATATTGTATTATTGCAAATTTAAATTATATATAAGTGAAGAAATTTAAATTAACTTTAAATAAAATAGATACAATAAAAAATTGAAAGGATATCTAGTATATATCTTTAAATCCTATTAGATATATTATAAAAAATAAAATAATATTTTGATTTTTTAATATATTATTTAATTTTACAATAATATTTATAATTATTTATTATATAGAAAGTTCAAAAAAATAATGATATTGTAAATAATAAATGTGTATTTTTTATAACTAAATAAAAATAAAATTAATCAATTATTTGACAATATTCAAATTATTGAAAAAATATATATAACTAGTTAATAAATTTTTATTAAATTATATTTTAATAAGTAATTTTATTATTATAATATTAATAATTACTAACTTTTTTATTAGAATAAATTACATTTTACTGTCAAAATGAATTATTAATAAGTATATATTAAATATAGACAATGATATTTAAGTAAATTCTTTTAATAATTCTATAATAAAAGCAACCTATATTTTAAATAACTATCATAAAAAGAATCTCAAAATAGTAACTGCTATTTTATAATATTTTATTTATTATATATAATTTATTATAATAAAATTAAAATCAATAATATAATTTTTTTTATTAATTTATAAAGAAAAAAAACTGCATAACGAAAAATTTATAGTTATTTATATATATATATGTATAATATATCTAATCAAAGATATGATAAAGGATCTATTAATTAAAATATATAAGTTCTAGAAAAAGGATTCAATAAGAATTATTATAATTCATTCTGACTCTAAAAATAATTGTAATAATAAATTTTAAATTTCAATAATTTTGAATATAAAGAAAGAGATTTAGCTTTAAAGAATAAGAATTTACTTTAAAAAAACAAGAAGTTAAAATTTATAAAATAGAATTAACCAATTATAAATATTATCAATATTATAAGAATAATTATATATATTATCAAAATATTATATTTTTGTAAATTAAATTTTTTTTGAATTTATTAATATAATATTGAATACAATCAGTATTATTATAAAGATATATATATCAGTAAGATAGTTAATTTCCTAATAAATTTTAAATTTAAATATATATGCATATATATAAATTAATTACCTTTTATAATTTGTATTAATGTAATATTATTATATTAGTATTTGTTTAATAAATTAATTCTTATAATCATAAATAAGTAGTATTAATATATGATTAAGTGAAGGTAACAAATAAAAATAAATACCTTTTGATATAAGTATACTATATGAATAATTTACTATATTAATTAGTACTATTTTAAAATTATTTAACTCTACAATTTTATTAAATAATAAAATTTTATTTAATTATATTTTCAGTATAATAAGAATATATTATTAACTTGTATTTTTAATTGTTTAAAACTTCTTCTTTCTTTCCTCTATTTTATTATTTCATTATTTTTAAATTATTTTAATCAAATTTTTCAGTTTATAGTAATACTGATCACTATCTAGTTATTTCAGATATTGACCAAAGTGAAATTATTTTACCAATCCTCTAATATATATATTATAATTCTTTATTATATCAAATCTAAAATACTACTCTTGATTATAATTTGTCAGCTATAAAGCTTTGAACGGTTCAGGTTAATCTGAAAATTTTCAGTTCAAATCAACTTCAGTTCAGTTTAGGATTGCAAAAATTCAATCTGAAAATTTTCAGTTTATTTTAGATTTTTTTCAGATTATAAATCTAATCTGAACTGAAAAAAATCTGAACTGAACTGAAAATTTCAAATTAATTCAAAATTTTAGATCATTTAGAATGATTAAATTTATTATTCCAAAAGAATGATAAAAGAATCATTTATTTAAAATGATTGAAGTTATTGTTCTAAATAAACGATAAGAAAATCATTTGATTAAAACAATTAAATTATCATTCTAATTGAATGATAAAAAGATTATTCAATTAGAATAATGAAATTATTATTTCAAATAAATAATAAAAGAATCGTTCAATTAGAATGATTAAATTATCATTTTAAAAGAATGATAAAAGAATTGTTCATTTAGAATAATTGAAGTTATCATTTCAAACAAACGATAAGAAAATCATTCAATTGAAACGATTAAATTATTATTCTAAAAGAATAATAAAAGAATTGTTCATTTGGAATGATTGAAGTTATCATTTTAAAAGAATGATAAAAGGATCATTCAATTGAAATGATGAAATTATTGTTTAAACAAATGATAAAAGAATCGTTTGATTAGAATGATTAAATTATCATTCTAAAAGAATGATAAAAGAATCATTCATTTGGAATAATGAAATTATTATTTTAAATAAATGATAAAAGAATTGTTCAATTGAAATGATTAAATTATCATTCCAAAAGAATGATAAAAGAATCATTTATTTGGAATGATTGAAGTTATCATTTCAAAAGAATGATAAAAGGATCGTTCAATTGGAATAATAAAATTATTGTTCTAAATGAATGATAAAAAAATCATTTGATTGAAATGATTAAATTATCATTCCAAAAGAACAATAAAAAAATCATTCATTTAAAACGATTGAAGTTATTATTCTAAACGAATAATAAGAAAATCGTTCAATTAGAATGAATAAATTATTATTCTAAAAGAATAATAAAAAGATCGTTTAATTAAAATGATTAAATTATCATTCTTTTATAATGATAAAAGAATCGTTCATTTAGAATAATTGAAATTATCATTCTAAACGAACGATAAGAAAATTGTTCAATTAGAATGATTAAATCATTATTCTTTTGGAATAATAAAAGAATTATTTGATTAGAACAATGAAATTATCATTTCAAATAAATGATAAAAAATCATTCTAAACGATCTGAAATTTCAGATTAATCTGAAATTTTCAGTTCAGTTAGATTTTTACCAGTTTACGGTTTAGTTCAATTTCAGATTATCATTTTTAAGATTTATAATCTGAACTAAACTGAACTAAAATTATCAGTTCGGTTTTAGATTGTCTATAATCTGGACTGAACTGAACCATTCAGAATATTAGTCAGCTGAATAGTATCCAAATATTAGTAATATCTCAACATCTTCTTTATCAGTACAAGTATCCACTTTCATCTATATAAATGATATTATATGGATCAGTAAATCTAAAAATGATTTTGAGTTAATCTTAATAATAACTAATGATTTTTATCAACTTAATAGTATTCTGATTAACTGGAACAAATCTGTCTTACTTTTCTCATTACCTATAATATCACTAATATATTTTTAACTTATCTACAATAAAGAATAGATTAAATTGATAGAACTTAAATCATTTATCCACTACCTTAGTATTTGGATTTCTCTTCTTCAGAATAGTCTTTTTATAAGATAATAAGTGAAGAATAAAATTTCTAATACTACTTTAACAATCAAAAAGAAATTCTTCACAGATAAACAACTTAAAATTATCTTTAATTTAGTTCTCTTATCAAAAATCATATATCATATTTAATTGATATTTCTTGACTATAAGTTCTGTAATCAGATTATGAGATCCTACAGAAAGCTTATCAATTAAAATTTACATTTGTCAAAAAATATACCTGCAGCTATTATTCATTCATCATTATTTTATAATATACAAATATAAGTAAACACTCCAATTTCATCAAATTTATTAATGACAAAGATTTATTAGATACAATATCTTTAATTCATTCTTGACTATTCTAATATAATGAATAGTTCATTAAATCACCCCTTGTATTTTGACCTTATGATAATACATTCAAATTTAAAGATTGGTGATCTACTTTGCTTTTTACCTTAAATTCACTTAATCTTACCATTTTTAATAACAACACTGATGATAACCACATACTAAAAGGGTATTTTCCTCTTAGTGATATTTACAATAAGGCAGATTACTACACTTTTACTCTAAAATTAAGAGACAAATAACTTATATTCCTTGATCAAATTATAATATCAGATGGTGCAGCACTTTTTACTTTACCTGATCTCAAATTTTTCTCAACTAGATTGGCAATTCCCAAAGCTCTTTTATAATTTCTCAAATTATAATTATTACTTATATTATTACCAAATATAAAAATTATTCCTTCACAATATCATTGTTCATATGATAACAATATATATTTAATCCTTTCTGTTCATATTAAAAGTATTACACATTTTGCAGCAAGTTGGTATTCATATTTCTACTTTGCTATAATTGTTAAGGTACTCAGAATCAAAAATAATATAGTTTATCTACTACATTTTAATGCTTCTTCTGATCATACTTTTAAAATGTTATTATTACTTTACACTAAATGTTCACTTAATGATAATTTTACTTTTGTTTTCTTTAATATAAGAAATAAACTTGAAGCTTACTTTATGACTTTTTCTCTACATCTTTATGCTAATATCAAAGCCTCTTTTACCCAAAATATTGGTTAAATTTGCTCATTGTCTTCTTATATAATTTATGAAATTACTTTATTTAGTCATAATTTAGTTAATAATAGTTCATTTAATATTTCTGCATCTTTATCTTCTCCTTCCCTTTCTTTCTAACAAATTTTAATATAAACATTCTCATTAATTTAAATAATTTAAAAATTCTTTCTTATAAATAATTAACCTCTCATTTTATACTAACAGTTCTTTTATTAATTTAAGTATTTCCTCACTCTGTATAGGTATAGATTTGTTGCAATCTAATCTATCTGAACCCTTACTTTCTTTTAATATCACCCTTTTCTTTCTCAACTCTCATCCTCTTTAGCAGAACTAGTAGCTATACTTTCTGCCCTATATGTAACCTCTATGAATGCCTCTATTTATATCTTTACAGACTCACAAATGTTATTTTATTCTTTGACAAAATGAATTATTTCTCTACTTTTTTTCTAACCTTTAACCCCATATTCAAAATTTTCTATTATCTAATTTAATTTCTTATCATAAAGTTAATTAAAGAAAAATCTATTTTCATTGAATTTTACAAGGTTAAAGCTTATTCAAATAATCATTATAATAATACAGTTAACATTTTAGCAAAAGCTAATGGTTCTCACATTACATTGAATAACATGACTCTAAAATACTAATATAATTTGTATTTTTACAATAATATTGTACTTACTCTACTAAGATACTTTGTAAAAGATCTCCTTTGATTAATTGATTTTCATAATATTCAATTACTTCTACATCTTTATAAATATAATTCAATATATGTTGATTAGATGTGTATATCCTTTATTCTTAATGATAACGAATATAACTCATACATCTCCTTTAAAGTTTCATCTATCTGTAAATTCAAAAATAAACTCATATTCAAACTGCTTTCTACACTAGAAATCCTCAAGATAAGACATTCAGATCTCTATAACCAATCATAGAATTGTTTTAGTTATTCATTTACTTATGAAACTTTTGTTCACATTTGGACCTGTAATAGTATTAATCATCAAGTTTGTGATATTATATTTTCTATTAAATAATTTGAAAACCTCAATAATATTTTACTATATGACTAAAAATCACACTTCATCAACATTGGCTTTTCTTCACTAAACTCACATTCCTTCATTATTCCACCTTATTTTATCTTCTCTTTTAAGTATGATAAAAACTGGTCAAATTTTTAGATCAATAGTAATTACATTCCCTGTACTAGATAGTTAAACTTATTCTAATTTAATTTAAGAAGATTAGTCTAGAATAGTATAAGGTTAATTTTAATTTAGTCTTACTAAATAGCAAACACTCTTATAAGAGTGTTTGCTACTTACGTTATGATGTTACCTACTTATGGGTATAATATTACCTACTTTGATGATTTCAGTTCTCTGTGGTTTTTTATAATCAAATTACTATCTATTTGATTTTAATACTCTATAACCTTTTTATTGTCTTATAGATATTTGCTTGATTTTATTCTGCTATTCCTTTTTTATTACTTTCTATCTATCTGCTTGTTTTCAACGGTCTGTGCTCATTTTATTAATAAAGAGCTATCTATTTGTTTGCCTAGTTCTGCGCCTCTTTGGGTACCTGTTAAGATGTCGAGAGTGCTTTCCTTCTTTACCTATTTTGTTGCCTACCAGAATGTCAAAATATGGTAAAAAAATTCTAAGTTATTACGTGATATAAAAACCGTTACGGTGTATAACAGTTTTTTTAAAAATATTGGGTATACCATAGGTGTACTGAGCTTGATTGCCGGGTTGGTGACCCTTGTGAAATATTTAATAAATACATTCATTTTATAAATGATCACAAATTGAAGTACTAAATTAAGAACTCCGTTAACAGTGTTAACGATCGGAGCACTTCAAAAAATATATCGCATCTTGTCCTATAAAAAATCTGCCTTAGTGGTCTAGTAAATTTTTTTATCGGGTCACTATCACTTTTTGCGCATTTATCTACTTTAGATGTCATATATGCCTGAGCACATACTAGTGTTAGGGTATTCTTCTTCCAATATTTTATATAATATTAGTTAGAGAAGAATACCCTAAGTATCACCTATTAAGAATCTATCTATCCACGATTCTCTTGCCATCCTGCCACTTTTGGTATATTTTTATCTCATGCAAAGACTCCACTATGCTCGAGTATATATTTAGAAAAGTATTCTCCTGAGCTTTTCCGCCTTCCTGTCCTCTTTCCTGCCTATCTCCTGGTGACCTGGATGCGCAAAATTTATTCTCTCTTTCTTATATATAATTCTGCTTATCTGGATTACCAGATTTATACCCTAGTTTTCACTCTAGTCTTCCTAGATTTCTTTCTTATATAGTTGCTACTTTGGGTATTCTTCTGAGTCTTTTCACTTTTTTGATCTCTTTCCTGCCTATCACCTAGTGACCCAGATGCGCAAAATTTATTCTCTCTTTCCTATATATAATTCTGCTTATCTGGGTCACCAAAATTTCACATGTTTTAGCTTCTAGACCCTGTTTCTGTGTAGTTACTACTTCAGGATATCTTTGCATCGATTGCTTTAAAGTATTATTTAGTATATTTATTGTATATTCATGCTAGTATTCTAATTAGAGGCCAGAATGGTTTATACTTTTTTATTTCGTTTTTGAGTCATACATATTACATTTTTTATTTTGAACTTTTCAAGTTTCTCTGTTATTTTATACTAGTTTCTTGTATATACACCATGCTACTTGCGCAAAAAAATTTTAAACCTAATCTTGAAGAAATAAATAAAGCAATAAGGCTCTTTTCAGATGTAACAGACCTTGATTATAAGCTGGACTATAATGATCATGTATATTTCCAATTTTTGTCTAATAGTAAAGATGTTATCACTCTTCTAGATGCCTATCATCTTGAAGAGATTTTTGATAAATATATCATTCAGGTGACAGGATCAGGCTTTACACTAATCGATCACCCATTCGAAGTTTATGGATTTCCTGATGCCCATGAATGTATTGATGGAAATTTGCCTCTTCGTCTTGTTCTTAATATTGATGCAAGGCAGAAACCCAATCCCATAAATCCTAAACTCCCTTCCTTAGATAGATATAAAATTTCTCATAATGATTTATTATTCAGAATCTTAATTGCCTGCACTGATATCATATATTCTGATTTAAAACATCTTATAACTTTAAATGATTTTGCTTTAGCTAGTTCGTCTAATGATAATAAATACAGTTAGCATATCATATATCCTTCAGCTTGTTTTATTGATTATAAAGACCTTAGGGGTTTGTGAAAAAAGTCGCTGATAGGGTTGGAAAACCATACTCTGAATTTATCGATTTCACGCTTTATAAATCACGTTTTAGTCTTTGACTTCTTGGATCAGCAAAGGGAGATAGAATCAAAAGATCTGTGATTTCTTCAGTCAAGAATCGAATGTGCAAACTAGAGGATTATTTAGTTCAACCCAAATTTTATTGTTTTGAAATCTGGCCTCGAAGCTTTTCTTCTGAAAAGTCAGAAAAAGAGGAATTCAAACCTATTGAAGATGAAACCGCTTTAAGCAAAGGAGCTAGCTTAATTATTACAAAATATGAATGGCTTAAAATTGGCAATATTAGAAACAGATTTATCAACTTTCAAGCGAAGTCATATGAAATATGTTTTATTTGCGAAATCAAACATGAAAGGGATCAGTTATATGGCTTTTTCTAAGTAATGAGTTCTTCATGCTTAGATGTTATTAGCAAAAACAATATAAACCAGACTATAAGGGACTAGCATTCAGAAAAGCAACCAAAATTTTCGTAAAACCTAAGCAAGAAATAGCTGAAAAAATAGCCAATGCTGTATTAAAACCATATCCTCTTGTAGAAATGCTAAGGGAAGTTATTAATGTTAAAAAGCTAAGAAACACTCCTGAATCATATCCTGATTTCTTGAGTACTGAGAAAATGACAACGCTTATCCATTCTTCTCCAGCAACATGGAAAATTACTACATTAAGAGAGATCATTATGGCATTAAAAAATAAAGTATATAATATTTCATCTCTACCATATTACATCTGGATCTCTTACTGAAAATCTCATAACAATGAATCAAAAGCAAAACTCAATAAGTTAAAAGTATCCGGCTTTTAAATTTGTAATTACCAAAATATACAAGGAGAATTATCTATAAATAAGTGGGATATTATCATAGTACAAGTTGAAAGTCTTTTTCATATTGAGTTTACAGACCGTCCATTTATTGCTATTCTTGAAGCCAATGCTATTATGCGTCAAATGTCTAGTGGTATAAATACACAGGAATCTGAGAATGCAATACGTGATGTATTAAGATCAGTAAGGCATGTATTAGCAATGGATGCCTTTTCAAATATATCTATATTAACTTTTCTTAAAGCATATCGTGGTGAAGATATTCGTATAATTGATAATAAATACCAGCTTCGTGTAGGTAAGACTGTTGAATTTATTTATGATCTAAATAGTGGAGCAGAAGCTATGCGAATAGGATATGAGCTTTTAAGGCAGGGTAAACATGTGACATTCATTTCTACCAGAGCAATAATAGCTAGGGCATTAGTAGAAAAAGCCTCCAAGTTAACTAAACCCGATAATTCACCTATTAGAGCTCATGCATATTATGGAGATATAGATGGAAAACAGAGACAAAAAGACTTTTCTAATATTAATGATGCCTAGGAAAAACTTGACTGTGTGGCTTACACAGATATAGTAGAAGCGGGTATATCTTTTGAAATTACAGGCCACTTTGATATTATTATAGCTATTACAAATATTGCCACTCCTGTTTATGTTGAAGTTCTTGCACAAATGCTTTATTGAATTCGTGATTGTTCTCGTCGTATTGTTTCTGTATTCTATCAGAAAAATTCTAATGAACTTTTTCGACCACCAGGTCATGAAAATATTCAAGCAGAACTTGAAAGTGCTCGACCTAATAATTTACCTATAGCAATAAAGGGCATTATGAATGGGATAGCAATACTGTTTCTTATAAAATTGATCAATTTCCAGCTGTAATAACATTCATTGAAGTTGAGCATCAGAAACGGCTTTCCGTAAAATATTTTATAGAGAAGCTTTATAGTTTTATAGCTAGTATTAACGCTTCTCTTCAACTAATAAAAATGGATGAAAGCCGAGGAATTATAGAGAATCGTAAAAAGGTTCACAATGAAGTTAAGGTTAAAGCATTAGTTGTCAAAAAAACAGATTTCAATGCAGTTGCTATTTTCCAGAACCTTATTTCTGAAGAAGCTGAAAATCTTAAGTTTGATCAAGAACGCTCTATCACAGATACTATAGCACTTAAACGATTCTACATGCGAAATATTTATAGCTGTAAAGATATGAGTAATGATGACTGGAATAATCTTTGCAAAAAGAAGTTCGTAGAACGTTTTAGCCCACCTGAATTTTGAAAACATTTTCTGCGCTTATTTCACCTTCAGAGACAAGGATACGATGAAGATAGTATAATAGAAGGTTTAGTTGCTAAAGATTTTGCACAGTGGGAGGATACCTGTTTTAAAGCTGAAAATAATTTTGAAAAATCTGTAGCAGAAGACTTACGAAAAACTTATTCGGCTAATCATTGGAAAGTTATACAAGAATTTTTTAAAATATTGGGTTTACTGGTATAGATGATAAGCATATTCTTTCTGGTAGTATGGTATCAGAAGCGTTTACGCAATTCTGTGAAAGATTTATGAAAATCTGAAATCAATCCTTATTGCTCTTTGAATTTAAATCTCGTGCAAAAGAAAAGCCCGATCTTGTATCGGCCATAAAAATAATCAATGCAATCGCTGATAATTGGTATGGCTATATAGTTAAAAGTAGTCAGAAAAAAATAGGTCTCAAGAAATAGCGAGTTTGGGAATATTCATACAAAATTAATCGCCAGCCATATGGTGGTCTTGGTTTTGGAGATAAAGGCAAACCAGAACTTCTACCATATAGGTTAAAAACAGATAACGATATTCAGGAACTCTTCGATTTTATAGGACAGGAAAAATAATACTTCAGCTCAAATCATTCATTATTCAGATAAGTATCTTGACTACATCAGTTTACTTTGTAAATTCCCGCTGATTCTATTTCAGTTTTTTTACTTTCACGTCAGGCATGGTCATAAATTCTACCATGTATGCTACAGATTCTGATCTTGGAATAGGTTCGCTCATTACAGATAGAGCATATTGTTTTAGGATGGGCTTTAAAATGTCTGGAGCATCCTAAAGCACTCATGCACCCTTTCCCACAAATTGAACCATCTTTCTTAATATATTGGCAGATAAAATGGCCCATATGAGGTAATTTTAATATTAATATTCTTAAAACTTCGTCTTCACTTTTATTATAAATATTCAAAAATATGAGGAAATTTTTTGAATTGAACTTTTTTCCACATAATATAAATAAGATAACAATTACAACTACTTATTATTGACATGGCTATCACAAAAACTAACCCAAAGACCCAAAAAGCTAAAACAAATAACTTTGTATTAATCTTAGAGAAGTTCTTAAAAAAACATAATTTATTGGCTAGCTTCATTCCAGAACAATTGCGTGAACACACTTCTGAACTTGGTGTTCTATTTCGAGATGAAAATGCTCGCAAGTGTGTTAAAGAGGCCCTTGCAAGGACTGGTTAGAGAAGACGTCCATTTAACAAAGAGCAGATAGAACTCCTCATGCCAGACCAGAGAAAGGGTAAGCTCACCATAGAGGGGAGGGTGGAATACTATGCTAAGACCGGTATTGCTTTGGACATTTTCGCCTATCATTTAGAATTAGGCCCAAAAAATAAAGATGAAAATGAAATCATTGCCAGTGTCTCACGATAGTCAACATTTTGTGTGAAGTTAGCAGAAGGTGGTATAGATCCCGCAATTATTAAAGCATTTACCAAAGATAAGGAACTTATTTAAGACTCTAATAAAATTTAGAAAAAACGAACTAAGAAATGAATGGCTAATTTGGATAGAATTCTAATACACTTTTCCTTAGCGAGGGTAACTGAAAGGCTTCAGAATATGAATGTATCTAAAATTCCTACTAGAAAAGATCTCGCGGATGTGATTGTAATGTTGAGCATGAGACCTGCGGAAGTGAGATCTCTTTAAATCAATCACTATGAACTGGATCCTTCGAATATTCCAGCATGGTATAAAGAAGGTTATTCTTGGTACTGTATAGACTATTTAAAAAGTAGAGGAGAAAAAAAGGAGAATCCTGTGTCCCGACCATTTCTTTCCATGGAGAAGAACCCAGAACGTGCCAGGGAATTACTCATCTGGATTCGAGATGCAATTAAGGCTAAAAAGTTACATGATCCTGTTTATAGTGAAAGTGGAACACATAATGCTTGGCCATTTAATGAATTCTTAAAGCAAGAGCCTTATAGAACTATACCTGGAAAATTAAGAGATTATGGAACTAAATATGCTTTCAGAATTCATGGTGGTAAGAAACTAACTTCTCAACATCTTAAACTGCTTTCGAGAATTGCAATGAGGCAAGAATCAGATCGTCTTGATGCAGGTGATAATTACGCTATAGGTGATACAGAATCAGAGGAGTCCAGCCCTGAATCTGATTTTGATTCTGAAAATACACCAAGTCTAGAACCTCAGACTTCATCACCCTAGCCTAAAAATGATGATTATAACCCTTTCAAGAGACAAATAGCAGAAATTGATTCAATATTAGCTAGTTTCTAAAATTATTAGTCCGGAGTGAAGCGAATAACTTTCACATACTAGCTACATGTTACATGAGGTGTCCTGTTGTCTGCCTGCTCGCAGCTTGAGCTGATCGTGATTGGTCATACTGTTACATCCTGTCTAAATAAAGTAATTATCCTTGCACCATAAAACAAACAAAATAAATAAAAATAAAACAAAA
>CAJVPP010000023.1:0-62379 GCA_910592005.1 Funneliformis mosseae | reverse complement strand
TTTCTAATAGTTGGCTATTATAATTAATAAAACTAATTAATTAGACACGTTAGTTAACTTGATTGTGTTACATTTTTAATAGGCATTTTGAGTTACTTTAGTTAGAATTTCGTTCCGGACTTAATAACGGTTTACCGTTCCCTAGTATATTTAAAATCCCATATCCCATATCCCATATCCCAAATCTCAAATCCCAATCCCAAATCCCAAATCCCATTTAATTTATAATACATTTTTAAGTATATTTTAATTAATATTTCACTTACAAAAATAAAATAATAATCATTTGAATATGTACATAAAGACGAAGCTAATGAACTAAAATATCATTAAATTATTATCATTAATTATGATGATATTGTTTGTTAAAATTTTAGTTTAAGGAATGGGATTTGGGATGGGATGGGATTGGGACTTTATCCCATACCCATATAGTATGGGTAACAAGTATAAAATTGGCTATCGAGTGCTAGTGGTTCAACTATCAAAACTTTGTTATCCCTGTTAACCTGAAATTGTACTGAAATAAAACTAACAAATGATATTATAATGCTTTCTAGGCCTATTCTAAGGATTTATAAGGTAATTAAACAAATATTACGATTCTTTATGGTGCCGATAAAAATTTTTGAACTAAAAAAAATTATTTTTTATTTACCATTTTCTTATTTTTTGATATGGTATTTTTTTTTGTTTTTAGGCTCCTCACTTCTTTTCGGGTGCGATCACTTCAGAAGTAAAAGTTTTTTATTTTTCAATTATAGATTGATTATATATATATAAGCAAGCATTTACTAATTATATTTGATTATTTTTTCATAGTTGTATTTTTTAATATGGCTATGTATTCTTTTATTATTAGCTATGAGTTATCGTTGAGTTTCTGTCTGAAATTCAATCGAGTTTTTATTATTCAACGAATATCATACATGAATATCGAAAATTCTATATACATATTTTTGTTAGAATTCTCCCTTTGTAGATTCTAATCCTTGAGCGTTTTTTATTGATTATTTATTATTATGGAACGCTCCGAGTCCCATAGTAAGTCTTGCGGAAGTTGGGTTCTTTTTCGATAATTGAACTCATTTAATGCTACATTACTGTCTATGAGGATTTTCGAGATTGAATAAAATTTAGCCAATTAGCCCATCCTGATTCATTACTTACATTAAATTTTTAGCGTTTCAATATAATTTTCTTTATTAAAAAGTATTATGTAAAACTATTTACAGATTAATAAACTCAAAACTAGTATTGGAAATCACAAACTGTAAACCTATTTCATCATACCTAATCAAAACGTCATTGATAAAATAATTTTTGTAATGTAATTTAATCGATTCAAAAAAAATAGAATCGATTTTCGATTTTATTTATGGCGCAGTGATTTTTTTGGAGATCAAAAAAAATTTAACTAAATTTTCAAAATTTTACAAGGTAATTTAATTAAAGGCTTATTTGGTATGGTTTATATTTATATCTCGTACTATTAAAATTTTACTGAAAAAAAATCTTATTATTTTCCCGGCCTAAAAGTTGGAATTTTTTTTTTTTTGTTTCTAACAGCTTTTCTTGTAATCCTTAATTAAATATGAGATAAGTCTAATCCCACCACTTCATTTTGATACGTCATAGACTTTGGTATGCATTATTTTATTTGTAATTATGAGGGAAAAAAATAATTGAAAATTCATGAGATTCGAATAATTTTTTTCGTTTAAAGGAGAAGGATGATGATTTTATTTTTTTTGGATGGTGCTGCAACGAATGCAGAGCTTGGGTCGAAATCGATGACCAAAAAATTAATTAAAGAAATTACTATTTAAATTTTTTAGGACCAATTGGGACCAATTCGATTTTTATCAAGACATTTTATTTAAATCACATGAATTTTGAATATATTCATTAAAAATTTATTCAAGACAAAGAAAGTTGTTTCTCACAACAATTCATCTTTCTAACTCATCTTTAAAATAAAAAAAATTATATTTGAAAAAAGTTTGATACAAAAGGTAATTTAACTGCTAAGGATGTATTCACTTTCGGATGCATTAATTCGGAGAAGGTAGCTAAGTATCACATGAACTCTGGAATGTAAATTATGAACTTCATTATGAACTTGCGTTCATTTCAACATCTTTCGCTTTAACTGTTGTTGCTCATTGTTGCAGTTACTGTTAGTGCTGTCGCAGCAAAACAAACTATTGTATTTGTTACTATCGTATTTGACGTCAATATGATTATAAAATTCTATTCTACTATATTTTCCCATTTTGAGTTGACAATTTGAAATAAATTTAATAAATTTAAAAAGTGATAAAGTATTTTTTGAAACCGCAAAAAATTTACGAACTTTTGCTCCTACTGTCAACGTCATTGTTGAGTATTTTATGGTGATTTAAACTTAAGTAATCAAGGCTGAAATTTTTTTTTTTGAGATGAATTCTTTTTTCTTTTTTTTTTTGAGGTAAAAAACAATTTTAAAAAAATTTGCGGTTTTAGTTTCATTACTTTGAATATTTTAAGTATTTTAAGTATGAATGTCAATTAATAAAAGTTTTATTATGGAAAACTTGTAAGGGTTAGTTCTCAAGGAAAACTTTCATTTCAACGTAATGTTAAGTCTAACACATTTTCAAATAAATACAATAAAGATTGATTATTAATAATTTTTATGAAATGAATAAGAAATGTTTATGATAATCAAACGACTTTTATTAAATTAAAAAAGAACTTTATTACAGAAATATAAACACGTACATATATTTTTATTTTTTTTAAATAAAAAATACTGCCAATTTGAAATTAGCTATTGTATTATTGTCCTTTTTTTTAAAAAAAAAAAAAAAAAAACACCCAAATAATTTTTTTGTTATTAAGAAATAATTTGAATTTGACGTTGCTTTTTGGAAAAGACAGCTAGGGATGGGGACGTTCTCTCAGTTCCATTCGATTCTCCTAAAATTAAAACTTTAAACGTTAATTTAAATATTTATCCAAATAGAGCAATTTGTGATTGATTCGCTTTTTGTTTCTATCTACAAGTAACTGGAGCAGTAAATATAATAAATTAATGACGAAAAAAAAACTCTCAGCGGAGTGCAACTGAAATTTCGCCTAAAATAAGTTATACAGTCCTAATATCGTTAAAATAAAAATACTACACTTACATGAAATAAATATTCTACAGAAATGGGAGAATAGCTCTTCATACTATCTTAGTTATCGTTGTACAACATACACCAAAGGAAACACTCATAATCGTACGTACTTATTAGACAAGATGCAATACCGGAAACTTCAATCAATTAACCCACATTACAATGCACAAAATATCAAATTAATTAAATTTATAACAATTAAAATAAATGATGATAATGTTATACAAAAAACACGAGCCTTGTAATTTTTATCTTCATAATGCGATGATAATAATTTTTAAAGAAATTTGAAAACAATCAAAAAAGTTATTTTGTATCTAATTAGAAAAAAAAATCTTTTCCAATTCAAATGGTTATTTTTATTAATTACTAATGATTTCTGCGCCTCACATGCTACGGTAAATCTACATATGTATTACTATTGACATTCTGTTATCGTTATACAAGGTAATTTGGAAATAAATTTTTTTTTTTTTTTTTTTTTAAAAAAACTCATTTTTTTTATTATAAATTATAACAATGTCGTTTAATAATAATTATAAAGGTAAGAGTGTAATAAAGAAACTAAAAATGTTTTTACAAACAATAAAAAGGAATAAAAGATATAAAGCTTCATATTAATTAAATAAGTTAATTTGACGGTTTGGAATTTTATTTTCATGAATTTACATTAGAGCCAGTTTCGGATGCTAAAAAAGCTTCCTCATTAGAAGGTAATATATACCGTTAATTATACTCATTTTTGTTTGAAATTCAAAAAATTTCAATTGATAAAGGTAAATACAATATTAATTAATTCCAAAATTTTCTCAAAAATAAATATTATAATGGAATCAGATACTCCTACATTAGAAGAATTAAATGGTAATAATTTATTGTCTATTATTTATTTATATAATTATTTAATAATTAATATTTTTTTTAAAAAAAAATTTAATAATAATAATGCTTAGATTGTAAACCATTTAACTTTATTATATTTTAATTTAAATTTAATTAAATTATATTTAAAAAAACATTTAATAATCAATAATACTATAAGGAGTAAGTTATTTATTTTTACGTTATAATTTAAACTTAATTTATTATATAAAAATTTTTAATGTTAATTAATGATCTTTAGTTTGTAAATTATTTAAATTTATAATTGTTAATATTTATAGTAATTTATAAATAAAATTTTATTAAAAATAAAATATTAATAATTTAGATGGTAAATTATTTTTATTAATTCAATTAATTATATTTATTATAATTTAAATAAAAAATATTAATATTCTTTATAATGTTATAAAAAGTAAGATATTAATTAATAATTATACTTGTTATTGTAATTTAAAGTTAATTTTCTTTTATTTAAAAAAAAATATTTAATTGTTTAGATAATAAGTAATTTTTATTAATTATCAGTATTTAATTTCACTTGTTACTGTAATTTAAAATCAACTAAATTTTTATTTAAAAAAATAAATTTTATTAGGAGTAAATTATATTTATTGATTATCAGTTTTTAATTACACTTATTACAGTAATTTAAAATCAACTAAATTTTTTATTTAAAAAAATAAATTAATAATCAAATAGAAGGTAAGTTATTTTTATTGATTATTATTATTTAGTTACATTAATTACTATAATTTAAAGTCAATTAAATTTTTATTTAAAAAAATAAATTTTATTAGAGAGTAAGTTATTTTTATTGATTATCAATATTTAATTATACTATTATAATATCAACTAAGTTTTTTATTTATTTAAAAAATTTGATTTATTAGAAGTTAAATTATGTTTAATTTTTACTAATAAATATATATAATTTAAATATAAATTAAATTAGTAATATTTAATAAATTTATCTATTAAGTAAGTATTATATTTTATATTTTAAGATAATAATTAAATAATAATTATAAATATTAATACTATATAATTATTATTAGAAAAAGAAGGGTTTGCTTAAATTGTAATAAAAATAATACTGAATATAAATAGTGTAAAAAATGTTATTCTAATTTATTTCAATAAAGTTTTTTTAATTGGATTAGTAAAAATAAAGTTATTGATAAATTTATTCAAAATATTTAAATAAATGCTCAAAATAGAAAACAATTATTAGAATGGATTCCTTTTAATAAATTTGAAAATATTAAGTATCTTAGTAAAGAAGGATTTAGCAATATATATAAAGCAATTTGGACTGATAGATTTTTTTTATTTTATTCATATGATGATATTAATTGGATTAGAATTGGTAGAACTGAAATCATTCTTAAAAGTTTTAATAAATCATCAAATCTAAATGATGAATTTTTAAATAAGATATAAATTAATAATTATATTTAATTTTAAATGATAAATTTTTTAAATTAATTTATTTTTATTTAGTAAAAATATCATTATAATTGTTATAGTCAATTAAAAAATTATTCAGATGAAAATCTTATTCAATTATATGGATTTACTTAAGATCCTAATAGTTTAAATTATATGGTAATAATAAAATATATAAAAAATAATGATTTGAGAAAAAATTTATCAAATATAATTAAAGACAAATGGATTATTAAATTATTAAAATTAAATAATATTATTAGTGGACTTAAGAAAATTCATCAAAAAAATCTTATTCATTGTAGTTTTTATCATGGTAATATTTTAAATATTAAAGGAGCTATTTTATCTATTAGTGATTTAGGATTATGTAAACCTGTAAATTATTTTTAAATATCTAAATAAAATGAAATTGGTGTTTTACCATTTGTAGCTCCTGAAGTTTTAAAAGGTTAACCTTATACCAAAGCTAATGATATTTATAGTTTTTCTATGATTAATATCAGAAATTCCTCTATTTAATAATGAAGTTCATAATTTTTAACTTAGTTTAGATATATGTAAAGGTAAACGTCCTAAATTATTATAAATATTCCTAAATATTATATAAATTTAATGAAAAATATTGGAATATGGATTCTTTAAAAAGGCTAACTCATTAGAAATTAAAAAAATTATTAATGAATGGTATAATAATAATATTATTATTAATTATGATAAAGAATTTTTAGATAATATTATAGATTTTATAAATAAGATAAAGTACTTAAACAAAATCAAAATAATAATCTAAGTGTTATAAAAGATTATTCATAAATATTTCATATAAGTCATTTACTTAATTTTACTGAAAGATTAAATAAAATTTTAGATTTTGAAATTTAAAGTTTAGAAATTAGTCAAAATTTAGATAATTTTTAAATATATATATATAATTAATAATTTCTTTAATTTAATATATATTTTTTAATTTATTAAAAGCTTTAAATATTACAAATTATACTGTTTTTTTTAGTTTGAAAAAAAAGGAACTCGATGAAATTTAATATAAATTAAAATATATATATATTTAATTTATTTATATTAATTTATTTTTATAATAGATGAAATAAATAAAATCTATTTAAATATATATTAAATATTTTCTTTTTTTTTTATAACTATTTATATCATTATAATTTTTATGAAATTTTTATTTAGTAACACTATAAATAAAATAAATATTATATAAAATACAGTTTGTAATTACTCAAATAAACTTTTATATATAAATTAAATTATAATAATATTAATTTATTTATTAGTTAAAAGTTATTTTGTATCATTAATAATAATATGACTAGTATTATATAATTGATAATATATAATAAAATTTTAATATTTATGTTAATTTTATTATAATACTTGATTAAAACTTTCTTTACATATATATTATATACAGTTTATGCCATATAGATATTAGTGTTAGGTGATTCTACTCTATATAGTAGAAGCTATAACCATTTCCAAAAAGGAAAGAATGGGTATAAATTGGTTAGCTTCATATAAGAACTATGGGAACTGTTTTTATTTATATTAATATTAATATTAATATCAATATTAATATTGATAGAAACAATGGTTATTTATATAAGATTTGATAAAAAAAAAATTGGGATTGAATGATTATGATTACTAATAATTTTTTTTAAAATAATAAAAGAATTTATCAAAAACATATATTGCAGTAACGAAAATTCTGTTTAATTTGATAATTTTAGCCAAAGATATGAATTAATCTAACTTAAGAAAAAATAAAAAAATCATTAACAATCTAACCTAAAATTACCTAAAACAAATAAATAAGATAAAATAAATAAAATTAGTAATTAAATTAATTACTAAAATAAGAAATCAAATAAATAAATCAAAAAAAATTAGTCAACTTACCTTAGCTATAATGATGAACTAAACGATTTCTGTTCAAAGGTTTCATTTAATTTTTAGCCTAAAATATGGTAAATAGTACTGAATTAAACTAAAATATATAAGAATAAAAAAAAGAAATTATTTAATTAAAATTAGTCAGCTTACCTTAATCATAATGATGAATTAATCAATTTCATTTGAAGGTTTAGTTTGATTTTTAGCCAAAATGGGAAACTAATTGAATCTAAAAAAAATAAATAAAAATATAAAATAATAATTTATTAAAAAATAAAAATAAAATAAAATAAATAAAAATATTAAAAAATAAAAAATAAAAAATAAAATTTGAGTCAGCTTACTTTCGATATAATAATGAATTGGACAGTTTCATTCAAAAGTTTTGTCTAATTCTTAGCCAAAGTGTGAAAACTGATTGAACCTAAAAATAAAGAAAATAATTAATAAAATAAATGTTAAAAAAAGAATAAATATATTAAATAAAAAAAAAAAGAAAAAGATAATGATAGCTTACCTTTACTGTAATAACAAATCAGTTAGAGTTGTTCAAAATTATCTTAAAGATAATTAGCAGAAAATTACATGTGAAGTTTTATTTACATAATTTTTACCATATAACTACAAGATAGGCATCTTTAAATTTCTTCTTAAATTATATGCAAATACTTTATTTTTTACTATTCTTAAGTAATTTTATATTAAAGTCATATGCAACATTAGAAACTCCTAAATTAATAAAGAGAGCTACCTTTTTTAGAGTATTTTCTGATTCTATGGCTATAAAACTTCAACCAAAGCTTGAAAAGTTAAACTTTATTAAAGGAATTTATGAACTTTATAAATCTTATAATAATTAAATTTCTATTATTATTATTAATACTGAAGAAATAAAGTTTTTAGTCTAAAAATTATAAAAGACACTGCTAACAATTATAGTATTAGATTTAATATAATTGGTAATACTTCTCATAACATTATATTAAACCTTACATAAGAGAATGCTGCTAATATTATTTTTAAAAAAATCTAAGAAAAAGCTGTAAAGAAATAATTTTCAGTAAATTAACTCGATAATATACATATATTTCTCAATTATTACTGCACTATTTATATCTTTATTATTCTATTATTTAATTCTTTAAATAAAAAAAGTTTTTATAAGATAAAATTTGAAATAAATAATGATTCAAGTCTTAAAGTCATTAAATTTTATAAGTGATGCAGCCTTACAATTATATTATACTATTACTTTTTTTTTCTTTATTTTTTGAAAAACATCTTTTTCTAAAATTATTGTATTCTTTTTTTAAATTAATAATAAAACTTAAAGAAAATAAAAAAGCCAAAAAAAAGTTCAATTCTTTTGAGTAAATTTATTTTTTTTTTTTAAAGAATTAAAAATGATATTTTTATTTGTATATATATGTTAAAAGATTAAAATCAAATATGAAGAAAAATTTATTAAATAGAAAAATATAAAATGTTATTGATAACTTATGAAAATTAACTATCCTGAATGATCATGTTAAAATTGCTTTGAGTTCTTGAAATCTATTATTAAATACCAAATTTGTTTTTTTCAAGCTGAAAAAAATAATAAGAATTTATTGACTATATTTATTATTCACTACTAAAATATTTATTTGTTCAATTTGGATAGAAAAAATTTAAAAAGAAATAGTGAAATTTTGCAATAATGGAAAAATGAATTATATAAGTATAGGTTGACATTTAAAAAAGGAAATCAGTTTGTCAGCAAATTTTGTATTAATATTAGGTTAATTAATTAATTAATTAAATTTAAATTTATTTTAATAAAAATAATTTTATGTCTATTAAACTACCCGTTAGACGAAATGTATTTGTATGCATAATATTTGCTATAAATTTTAACTTTGTAATGTGAATATTATTATTATGATTAAAAAATAACAATAATTAAATTATTAAATAATAATGATAAAATAATTTTGTAACTATGATAAAACTTGTTTTTTATTAAATTTAGATAATAATTTAAATTTATTGTAATTATTAATTATTAAAATTTAATAAATTAATTTGAAGATAAATTATATATAATATTTTAGTTTTATAAAAATCTTTTATTAAATATTAATTTATACAGTTAGATTTATTAGTTTAAAATATAAGAAAAAACTATTATAGTTTACACGTTATAATGAAAATTTTCACTCAAAATTGAGTCCATACTTGTTTTTCTTTTTTATTACACTTATGCTTCTGATTTAATAGTATATAATTAATACTATATACAGTTTATGCTATATAGATATTAGTATCAGGTGATTCTTCTTTATATAGTAAAAGCTATGGCTATTCCCAAAAAGAAAGGACTAAGTTTAAATTTGATTAGCTTTATACAGAAAATATAAAGCCATTTTTATTTATATAATAGAAATAATAATTGTTTATATATGTTTTTTTAAAAAAAATTGTGACTGAATGATTAAAATTACTAATTAAAATAATGAAAGAATTCATCAAAAATATATACTATGGTAATGAAAATTCTGTTTTATCTGATAATTTTAGCTAAAGGGATAAATTGATCTAATCTAAGAAAAAATAAAAAAAAATCACTAATAATCTAATCTAAAACTGTTATAACAAATAAATAAAATAAAATAAATAAATAAATTAGTAATCAAATTAATTATCAGAATAAGGAAAAAAAACAATAAATCAAAAAAAAATTAGTCAGCCTCTATTCAAAGGTTCTGACTGATTTTTAGTATAAAGATAGTAGAGATAACACTAAATTAACCTAAAATATATAAGAATAAAAAAATAATTAAAATTAGTCAGCTTATCTTTGCTATAATGATAAATTGGTTAGTTTTGTTCAAAGGTTCCATCTGATTTTTAGCCAAAATAAAGGAACTGATTGAAACTAAAAAAAAAAGAAAATAAATAAATAAAAATTTTAAAAAATGAAAAATATATTAAAATAAAAAAAAAAAGAAAAATTCAATGATGACTTACTTTCACTACATTGATAAACTGGTCAATTTTATTTGAAGGTTCCATCTTATTCTTGGCCTAATAGAAGAGTCTAAATAAATAAAAATAAATAAATAAAAATATTAAAATAATAATTTATTAATAAATAAAAATAAATAAATAAATAAAAATATTAAAAATAAAATTAAAAAAATTTGAGTCAACTTATCTTTTGCTGTAATGACAAATTAATCAGTTCTATTTGTAAGTTCTATCTAATTTTTAGCCTAGGTAGAGGATCTTATTGAACTTAAAAAAAATAAAATAAAAGTGAAATAAAAAAAAAATACAAATATTAATAAAAATATAAACTAAAAAAAAATTTGATGGCTTACCTTTGTTGTAATAATAGTTTCATCCAGTTCTTAGCTTAAGATAGAGAACTTATCGAATTTAAAAAAAAAAAATAAATTAATTCAAAAAAAAACTAAAAAAAATAAAAAAAAAAAAGAAAATTAGCTTACCTTCACTGCAGTAATATACTGAACTATTTCAATCAAAACAATTTTCAATATAGTTAAAATCTTTATAAATTCTGAAAATAAAAAAAAAGTAGCTATAATAAATATAATTTGGTAATCAAATAATAATTAGATTTTATAAATTAAAATTAAATTTGTAATTAGTTAATATATTATACATAATTTTATAACTAAATTTGATATCAATGTATCATTTATTTATTTAAAGACTAAATTATATATATGATAACATATTTTTTTTAGAAAAATTTTTAAAATAAAATAAGGCAAATATATTGTATTTGATTTGACATTCAGATTTTATTGATTCATCAAATTGTGTAATAAAATACTATATCTTTTTTGATTCAAGGAGTTTGATTAAAAAATAAAAAAAATTAGCTTATTTTATTGACATAACCAATTCTAATAAATATTAAATAGTATTAAATGAAACAAAACATGATATATAAAAAATGTCTTTCAAATGTTCTAATTCTAAGTTAAATTTTATTATTCTAATTTTTCAGGAGATAAATTATATATTACCTATCATTTACATAAAAATATATAGTTTATATTATATTTAAAGTTTATTTTATTACTTACTAAATTTCTTTTTCATTTTAAAATTAAATTAAAACATTTTAAAAACTAATATTATAAATTAAAGGACATTTTACAAAAGTAAACTTTCTTAAACACATTAATCTATACCAAAAATATTAAGGTTAGCCTCCTGATTGACTATAACTATATATCTAATTTAAATAATCAAAATTATTTATAATAATATATAATAGTTTGATTATATATATACAAATTTTTAATAATATAAAATAAAACTAATACCATATATACTATATATAAATTCAATAAATCAAAGAAAAATAATTATAATAAATAAGTAAATAAGAATGAAAATTTAAGACAATAAAGAAAAATTAATATAAATTCTATTCAAAGTATAATTTTAAACCATAAATTTAAAAGCTAATTTTAAAATTAAAATATATTTTTTAATAAAAATACAATATTTGAATATGGGGCTAAGCTATTAAAATCATCTTACAGAACCCTACTAACTAAAATTGAGATTTTTGTTTGATATATGAACTTTATTTGGATAAATCTTTATAGTCGATTATCTTATTAATAAAGCAAGCAATTAGGCAGTCAAAATTTCTCATTTTTTTGTGTAATATTAGTCAAAAATCTAAAATTAGATTTTAGAAATGATCAACATTAAACTTGAAAATGATCAATATTATTTTATTATTTAAAAAGTTAAAAAAGTTTGGATCCTTATAAAATTCAAAATTTTTTAATTAAAACCATTATTAATAGTTTAAATATTGTTAATGCTACTCTTTTCGTCGAATAAGCTAACTATGATTTGAAGTCAAGAAGGCAATAGCTATGATTTAAATCCAATCAACTTGATACGCTGTTTATTAGAGTTTATTTAGTTAACAAAAAATAAATTATAAGATTTATATTTGCAAAATGTTAAGAGTATTTATTATTATTATTAACTGTATTTTGAATACAATATTAAGAAATTGTTAGAATCTGTTTTGAATCTGTCCTTTTTTCAAGGCATTTTTATACTCTTTATATAGGAAAATTACAATTAAAGAAAATCTATGGTAAATATGATACTACTGACAATAATAACAGAGCTAACAGATATGCTAATTATGTTAAATATGTTATAAATGGTAATAATAATATAAATAATAGAAATATAATAAATAATATGTGTGTTCTATTTGGCAGATACAGCATATTTAGCATATATATCATATTCAATAGATCTGTTAGTTTCTGCTAGTTTTAATGTATAATAGTATCCTGATATCTGTTCCATTCAAATCACATCTCACCAATATAAAATTCCTGCTTAACATTTATGAATGACACTTTATGGATAGCTAAATTCAAAGAGGACTTATTATACATCACTTCAATTGCTAATAGTTTTTTTAACTTCAACGATATCCAAGTTAATTGGTCAAAATCAGAACTATTAATTAATACTTATTAATCACAACCCTTTATTATCTAATATAATTAACAACATTATGAACTCTTTCCTCATCATCCAAATGATAGCATTAGATATCTGAGCGTATGGATATCCTTATGACCTAACAATAACTTTATTGTGAAACAACTGCATACTAAAATTAAAAATGCTGTCACCATTATGAAAAACAAAAGGTTAACTGATTTACAAATATTCTATATCTATAACACAGTAATCCTCTCAAGAATTGAATATAGATCTTAACTGACACTCTCATCAGAAGCTTAATATAAAATATTAATAGTCATATTTATTGCATTTTTGAAAAGAAAACTCAAACTTTCACGAGTTACTTCTACTGATCTATTTAACTTACATTATTTTTACAATGTCATCCTACTGTAACAATGACTTCTCTAATATTTCAGTTCAGTACTCTTATAAATGACTAACGAAACTGGTCTTTTGAGACTAACATTTCTCATAAGAATCAAATAACTACAAATCAAAAAATAGTTGCGCAAAATTCCTTTGATCTTTTGGCCTTATGATACAACACAGAAAAATGATGATTGGCTTCCGTCTACTTTATATAATATAAAATACTTGAACATTTCCTTGAATATTCCCTTTATTTTTCACCAAAATATAGCAGGCAATACATATACTATTTACAAATTTATTCTAACTAATTATAGGGTTTTCATCAGAAATCTTCGTTAATGCTCAGTTCTTTATATTAAACAATTATTTAACTATTATGGTAGCTATATGTTAATATACCATTACTAATACTAAGAAAAGACTCTATATAGTACTTAAATAGTTCATGACTATTGAAAATTTATTGTCAATAAACAAGTATAAAATACTTCTGCAAATGAACAGTTTTAAACATAATCATTATTACAGTTATATTACTTGACTGCTCAAATACAAAATTGGAACTTACAACTATATTATTAGATAGGATACTACCACTAAATTATTCATTACTGGTTGTTCTACTTATTTTGATAACAACACTGTACATATTAAACACTACTTACCATTAGTAAGCCCTTATTACTACATCATATTTAATAATTATGATCATTTCTCTTTACATCAAGAAGATGCATAGAAGTTAGAATTTAATTTTATAAGTATTTTCTCATACTACTTCGTAATCTTTATACTTCAATTCCTATTAAATTTAAGGATAAATATATAGATGTCCTTCACACAGTTCTTTCAATTAGAGCTTTATATGAACTCACGCTAAATAGATTTTTTCTAATTTTAACCTTTCATTTGTAGTTATTTCACAACCTTTTATCCTACAGTTACCTATTAATTTATTAATAAATATGTTTCTCTATCTTATAATGCCTAATTACAGAATTTTACTTATCAATTTATTAATTCTACTATTTTAGAATTTTATACAGATAGTCCCCTTTGAGAACTTAGTATCTTATCTATTAAAATGAGCCTGACGTGGTTACAAATTCATCTTGATTCACCAATATGTTCCTTTATCGTATCTTATATTACTAGTTTTCTATCATCTTCGCTTTCTGAATTCGCAGCAGTCTTTTTGGCTCTAATCACTATGCTACCTCACTGTAAAGTAAAAATTTATACTGACATAATGATTATCATATCCTAGTTTACAAAATTTAAAAACCTTCTTTATCTCTCACTTACTTTTCACCCGTTCTTTAAAATCAACAATTATACAAACTGGTCTTGCCTATTCAATGTCATTTCATATAATAATCTAAATATGTATCTGATTAAAATCAAAATACATTCTAATAATCTTTACAGCAATAAAGTTAACGAGCTAGCCAGAAATTATAATAAATCCTCTACTTTACAACTTCTTACTTCTAACTCTAACAAAGCTTTTATGGTGTTCTATAACTTTTATATATAGATCTCTATATGCTAATTTATAAAAGAACTACATAGAGAATCTTCGATCTTGAACTTAAGTAACTTAAAAGTTTTTTCAAAAAGCTTCATGATTGTCTGTTCTCACTGGATTGCCACTTTATTCTCACTAAATGATAATATTGCTGCAGAGTATTTCTCTTATGTTACTTTAGCAACCAGAAAAGCCAATACCAATAAATATTAGAAATGCTTCCTATACTACAAAAGGTAGACAAAAGTATTCGCATACTTTTTCACTCAATATAAAACTTCAAATAATTTCGCATTAACAATAAAAGGTTAATTAATATTTTATTTAAAGCTGATTAAGATCTAAATTTTGTACTAAGTAACTAGTACTTAGTTGGGCCACCATTTGCCATAATCACAGCTTGAATTCATTATGGTATACTATTGACTAGGTTTTTGATAGTATGCTTCAGAATTTCTTTTCATGCCTTTTTAACATATTTGTCAAGAACAGCAAGATTAGATGGAGGTTTTTTATAAGCTCAGATAGTTTTCTTGACTTCAGCCAAAGATTCTTAATCGGATTAAAGTCAAACTTTGTGCTGACTAAGATAATGTACGAAGATTGTTTTTTGCTTGAAAAGATATTGCAACCTTTGATTTATGAAGTTGAGCATTATCTTCTTAAAATCAGCTATCATAATTTAGAAAAGATTTTCTCATGGCTGGAATAACATATTTACAAAGAATGATGACATGTGAATTACCAGTTGCTGTTTCAGATAATGGAACAATTAGCCTCATACTTTTTCTTGAAAAGCAGCCCCAGTACATTCGACTAGGGCTATATTTTACTATAGCTATAACATAAGATAAAGTCTATTCATCCTTCAGTTCACACTAAACCTTACTAGAGCAGCTTTGTTGAAATTGAGAAAATGTGAATTTATTACTCTACAAGACTTTCGATCAATCCGCTTTAGTCTAGCTTTGATGTTCTAAATACCATTTAAGATGCGTCTCAATATTTGCTAGTAAAATTAATAGTTTTTTTCTTGCAACACAATTTTTAATCTAGCTGAATAGAGGGTTCGTCTAATCATTTTGGTTGAAATATCTTGCCCAGTCTTCTTCTTCCAAAGCTGTTGTATTCCAGCTGCACATAGACGATGATTTTTAGTTTTATCATTTGTCACGATTTATTTAAGGTGATTTCATTGTGAGATTAAAATTAAAGCGAACGGCTAGAATGATACATCAATTTAGTTGATTCAGTATTATAATATTGAATAATTGTGTTACAAACAGTTGATACTCTACAGTCAATGGTATTAATAATAGTCTGATATCTATTACTATATTGATAGCAATAAATTATAGCTCTGTGTTATTCTGCAATTAATTCTTTAGTTTTTAACATTTTTTTTATTTAGAGTTTCAGAGAAGAAAATTTATTAAAAAAAAATTAAATTGTTATTTTTTTATATTTATAATATAAATAAACACTAACATGTCATATGATCACAATTTATTATTACAATCATATGACTTTTCTAGTATTAATTCACGTTTATAAAGGGTATGCGAATACTTTTGCCTACCTTCTGTAGAAATTATAAAGATTAGACATCTGACACTCTATCTATCATCTTTTTTATATTCTAATATAAAGCAGCTAATGAAGATTTCTATTATATTTAGATATATCTAATTGTTAACTTTGAAATAAAAAATATTATAATAACTCCAAAAATCACCTAAAATTTCTTACCAATGCAAATAATATTAAAATAGAGCAATTGTCTTGTTGGTAACTTTGCACTTATAACTTGACTTCTTATTTTATGCTCATTAAAGGAATTGTTTCCTTAAAACTCTACCACTTCATTCATAGCAAACTTCATTTAGTTCAACTAATTAATACAGCTTGTTTCTTATTTATAAACAAACTCAATAAATTTAGATAGATAGATGCATCATACAAAAAGAACTAGAAAACTCTGCGAATATTTCTATCTAAGAAAAAAAGAATAATTTTAGAATCTAAATTTATAATCTCTTTTCCTGATTTATTTTCAATACCTTTAGATCAAATCTTATCACTACCATAGTATGATTAGCTTATATTGGTCAAATTTTTAGTGCAATAGTGATCATATCCTCTTATCTTTTGTTCATTTATTTTCCTAAAAAGTGATACAGTCAACTCTTGTTATAACGAACTCTATGTCTTAAACTTCAACTTCACTATAAGATTATAGTGAAGATTTTAAGAGATTTGATTGGCCAATTCGCTATAACAAGAGTATTTTTATTATATTTGTTCAAAAAATTTGTTATAACAAAAGTTCATTATAACAAGAGTTGATTGTATATTTAGCTTAGGTAGATTTGATTTTGGGAGAGTACAAGATCAGTCTTCTTTAAAATATAGTTTTTAGACAAAATTTTTATTTTTTCTTGTGATTTGTTTTTATTTTTGTTTTTAGTTTATTTATAAAAGTATAAATATCTACTATTATCATAATAAAGATTTAGTGAAACTACCGCACTTTAAAAAAAAAATGTATAATGCAGAACTAAAGCTTTGAACGGTTCAGTTCAGTCTGGATTAGATATCAATCCATATCCAAACTGAAATTTCAGTTCGGTTCAGTTCAGATTATTATCTTAAAAATGTTAATCTAAATCTGAACTGAACTGGAATTTTTAGATTAATCCAAAATTATGGTTCGATTATATAAAGAATCCGCAATTTATATGCGAAACTCTAGGAGAATTGCAAAAAATCGCAAATTTTTCTTTGATATTCGTAAAATTCGAAGAGAAATCGCAAAAATTGCGATTCTCCAAGGAATTCGTGATTTTTTTTGCGAAATTCGAAGAGAAATCGCAATTTTTTGCGACTTTTCAAAAGTTTCGCATATAATCGAACTGAACTTTCAGATTAATCTGAAATCATCAGTTCAATTCAGATTTTTTTCAGTTTAGATTAGAATTATAATCTGAAAAAAATCTGAACTGAACTGAAAAATTTTAGATTAATTTTTATGCAATCCGAAACTGAACTGATCTGAACTGATCTGAAAAATCTTCAGATTAATTTGAACTGTTCGGAGCTTTATGCAAAACTTTTACCCCTAATACCTTAATAATAAATTAATAAAAATTATTATGCATAATTTATTACTTAGAAAAGAATAATAGTTTCACTCTAATTCTTAGTAAATTTATTAAATTATAAATAATAAAATTTGAAAATAATAAAATAAATAGAAAACGTCTTTTAATAAAATACTTACACTATGATTACAGCATTGAAAATCTCTTTAATATGTTAAAATTAATGTCATAAATAAACCCGTTATAACATAAAAATAGAAACATATTGATAAACTGAAACAAAGAAAAATGCAGATTAATAAAATAAAAGGAATTATAATTTATGGATTTTACTGATTACAAAAAAACAATTAAATAGAAGACAAGACGAAAAAGGAATCTAACAGAAGAATATAATAATATTTGAGTATATTGGAAAAGTAAAATATAAAACAAGAAGAATAAATGGAAATACTATAAAGTTGATCAAGAAAATGTATGGTAACAAAGATAAGAAGGAATTATGAAAATAAATAAGAAAAGATTACTGAAAATTTGGATTCTACTAATAACAATAAAATAATCGAACGAAGGGTTTAACAATAAAGAATAAACAGAAGATAGATTTATTGAAATTGTAAGAGACTTTTAACAATATGAAAACTAAAGATTTAAAAGAAAATATAACAATATGAGAAGACTTAAAAGAATAATTAATGATAAGAAATTAAGAAAATAATGACAATGGAATAATAAAATAGAACTGTAAGAAATTAGAAAATTATGAAAAAGAAGAAACAGATAAATTAGAATGAATTGAATAAATAGAATTTCAGATTCTTAGACAAATAAATTAATTTATAAAACAATCCTCTTGAAGACGAGTAGCAGAAATAGTTCAGGAAGATATAGCTCTTGTTAAAGTTATTGAACTCATAAAATGTCATACATTTGTAAAATATGGATTTTGATAATTACAATGTAAAAGTTATTTTCTACAAGAAGGATTATAATCTGCACATAATGCTTTTAATAATTCTATAAAAATGGATTATTTACAATAGAAAAAGTAATATTATAAAGGATAAAAGTTTTAATTAAAATATTATTAATTTCTTTTTGACGTTGCTTTAAAATTACATTAGTTTCATAATGTTGATTAATAAAAATTTGCTTATGAAAAAAAGAAGAAGTATGAGCTTGAACAGTTTTTTACCATTTAAAATTAGAGGATTTATCTTAAACTAAATATTGAATACTTTGATCATTATCTTTATTACTAACCTTTCGAAGTAACGACTAACCACTCTGCATTGAATTAGTTGTTTCTTGAGTAACAATTCTAGCAAATTCTAAACTGGTATTATTAGGACATTTTGAATAATAGGATGCTAAATGAATATATAAAATATTAGGTCTAGCATTTGTCCAAAATTTATTATAATATTTACATGTTCCTTCATAATAGCCATAGATAGCATTTTTTCTTTCTTGAATAAAATGTTCTCATACTTTAGAAAATTTTCTTCCTAAATGTTTTTTTGTATTTCTTGATAATATACTTGAACTATCATCTAAAGTAATTGAAAATTGTTCAGCTTCCATAATTTAAGTTTTTCAATTAAAGATAATGATAATATTGAAAAATAATTTAATTATTAAATTTGTTAGCAAAGAAGATAAACTTAAAGCTATTTTAGACCAAAAAGATAGTAAGGAGGTGTAATAATTTCAGTTAACTTTTGATAATAGCAAAATAAAGAGTGATTTATTATAGCAAAAAATTTTTTAAAAATTTATTTAAAATTTATCGTGAGAATTAATTTTTTAAAAAAGGCTTAAAATTACATTATCTTATGAATATTACATCATTTTACTAATTAATATGATACCTTGTACTAATTGCAACTTATTGCAACAAAAAATATTATTGCAACACTATATTGCAACATAATGTTACAACTTTATTTAAATTATAATAATTATGGTCCCTTGTAATAATTATAACAATTTGCGGTCCCTTGTAAAAATTGTAACTAATTGCGATCCCCTGTAAAAATTGTAACTAATTGCGGTCCCCTGTAAAAATTATAACTAATTGCAACTTGTGGTTAATTAAGTTAATAATGTTATATTACTTAATTAATTTATTATTTGTTGTAACATAATAGAATAATTATAGTTACCATCTTTAATCCCCACACCATAATACTACCCCATCCAAATTTGACCGTTGGTTTAACATGATGATCCATTTGGTTTTTTCCAATAATATTCTCTACCATCTGATCCATAAATCATAAATTTTGACTCATCTGACCAAATAACTTTATTCCAATCCTCTGCTGTCCATGATCGATATTTTTTTTGCAAATTTAATATGAGCAATTCTATGCATTTTTCGAAGATAAGGTTTTTTACATTTGATTCTTGAGTTTAATCCATTTCGTCATAAGATCCACTTTACTGTATTTTCACTAACTTCAATTTGTTCTTCAACTTTTAATTTTTTTTGAATTGAAACTGCATTTGTACATTTTCCTGATGAAATAAGCCGAAAAACATTTCGTTCATTTCGACCTGTTAGGTGTCACAGACGTCTAGGCTTTGGTTGATTTTTAAAGGTACCATTTTTATCTTTTCTTTGCTTAATTCTTATAACAGTTGATTGAGAAATATTTCTTTGGATGCAATATAACGAGAGGGATATCCCTCTTCAAATAGAGTACAAATCCTTGACCTTTTTTCAACAGATAAATAACCCATCAATATTTTTTTTTTTTTAAAAAAAAGGATGCCTATAGGCATCCTTTTTATATGTGTGCATAATTGTTTTGAATAAAAATAATCGCGTACGATATGAAGGTATTTATTTTCATAAAATCGGTCATAATAAATGCATCGCTCAATTTGAATGTTTTTACATTTCGCGAAAAAACTTTTGTTTTCTTAAAAAAAAAGATTATATAGATTGATAAATAGGATATGACGAACCCCATAAATAAGTTTTGTAACACTGCGATTTCTTAATCTCAAGAAATTGCAATTTTAAGATTTGCATTCAGGTGATACAATACTTTTGACCGCCACTGTAAATAAAATAAATATATGATATTATAAATGAAAGTGATCTTTGCTATATACGATTTGCTCATCTCGTAAAACAAAAATAATTAATTTTTTAAATTCAAAAATTGTATTTTAATATCAGAAGCTTTCGATAGGTTTTGCCTTCCGTCGAAACTTTCACAATTTTGCCTTTAATAAAACATTTGGCAAAACGTTTCGACGGGTTTCGATTTCGACGCCTGTCGAAACCTCCGGGTTTTGCCCGGCAACCTTATGACAACATTACATAAAATTTATTTTAACTATAAAGATGTAAGATATTTTTATTGCCCCAATTTAAAATTAAAAAGAAATTTCAAGTTGGGCACAAATAACACGATTTCTTATTATGGAATTTACAGAATATAAGGTTGTGTAACGAACTTTAATAAGCACAGTAATTAGGTTTTTTTTTATTTCCTCTTTGTCTTCGGGTCTAATGCTCGATTAAATATAGATAGGCTTTTCTCTTTATACAAATAAACAAATTATAAAATAAAAGACAAATATAAAAATTTATCATTATTGATTTGATAAGAAAGATGTTCTGGAAACCCGTCGAAACCTATTAAAATAATTCTTGAAAAGTTTTGACTTTTGCCAAATGGAATTAGAGTTTCGCCCACAACTTTAAAGTTTAACATAATGTCTTGAATTGCTACATTATTTTTTTGGCTCATTAAATAAATTATGTCATTCATTAAGAATCATTGAATTATTCTAATTAAAGGTTTTCTTCAAAAAAAAGAAATAAAAAAGAAATTAAAAATAAATTGAATCGAAGATGCAGTGCTTTTTAAGAAATACCTTTAATCATTATCTTCACAAAAAAAGCTATTTTGCTGTGGCTTGAATTTTCCATTATATTATTCTTTTATGCCGCCGATTTAAATTGGACTTTATAAGAAGCATTTATGAGATTGCATTACCAATTTGGGAAAATGTCCATTAAAAATAGATTCTCGGAGATCATGGTTAACATCTTAAGAAATTTCTTTGTACAAGGTATCTGATTATTGTGTAAAAAATGAGGATATAAAAAAGATGTGAAAAGATCGAATCTCATTAAATCTTTTTTTTTTAAAAAAAAAGAATACCTTGTAACTTACATTATACATATATATAAATATTTTATAAAAATATTCTTTTATAAAAATGAAAATAAAGATATACCAACGTGTTATTATTAACCTGACATTTTTTTTATTGTTTTGTTATTTTTTCAATCGGACTTTTGCCGAGATAATTAAGAAATCCTCGCATGAAACCCGCGCAAATACATTTTATGTTAAATTTGCTGCTTCGCCTTTCACGTCATCTGCCGATCATATTGAGGCCCAACATGCAAATTTTCATAAAGAGTTAAATAAACGTGGAATCGATGTCAAAATTAAAGATGTATTTAAACGATATGCAAACGGAATAAGCATTGAAATCGATGAACGCCATGTAAAAAGGATTGCAGAAATTGAGCACGTTGAAAGTGTCGAGCCCGTGGTAAGTAAAGGAATTCGAGACGCTTAAAATTAGCACATGGCGCAGTAAACTAACTTGCTTGCTTTACAACTTCTAAGAAAATTTATAAACGAATTAATCCAATTAAGCCAATCGAGTTTAAAAAGGAAAGTTTGAATAAACGTAACGAAGACGATCTTAATAGAACAATCCTAATTGCCCCTAATAATGATATTAATTCTGTTCATGAAATTACCGGAGTAAAAAAAGTTCACGAAAAATTGAGACTCTCTGGAAAAGGTGTCAAAGTCGGAATCATTGATTCAGGTATTTTAAAGTTTTTTTTTTTTCTTATTTAATGGTTTAACAAATCAAAAAACTTTGATCATTTATAATTTCATTTCATTTTTTATTATCAGGCATTGATTATACACATCCTGCTCTTGGAGGATGTTTTGGGCCAGGATGTAGAGTAGCATTTGGGTATGATTTTATGAATGATACGAACGACCCGTACGATAATTGTATAGGACATGGAACATTTGTAGCAGGAATTATTGGTGGTATTGATCTAAGGGATAACGGTCCCGGATTTGTAGGTGTAGCACCAAATGTCATTTTTGGCGCATATAAAGTTTCATCTTGCCCAAATGAAATTGATGGAGAACACGGAGTTTTGGAAACCACAGTAATGAAGGCTGTTATTAAGGCTGTCGATGACGGGATAGAAATCATAAATATGTCCTTGGTAAATAAAAATTTTTTTATTTTTATTATTTTATTTATTTTTTAAGTAAAAATTATATTAAAATATTGATATTAAATTTAAAATATTTAAGGGATTTGCGGGTGACGATAGAAGCAATCTTGCAATTTTGATCAATGAATTCGCTAAACAAAAGGGAATAATATTCATAGTATCGGCAGGGAATTCTGGTGAATCTGGTTTATTTACAATTGCAATGCCATCGAATGCACAAAATTCTATTAGTGTTGGTTCATTTGAAACGGATAAAGTCATTAATTTTAAAGCTTTTGACCCAAAGAATCCAAAGTTTGTTATTAGTAAGTGTATATATATATTAAATTTGATTTTGCAACAGTATTGAATAATTCTTTATTCATTTTTATAGACTATATTACAAAAAATGCATTAGCTTTTACCTTCAAAAATATTAAAAGTATTAAAGTTAAATTGTTTCCGATGAGTAAATGTTTAAATTATGATTACAATGAATTTAATGATACAATAATAATCATAGATTATAGAGTTAAAAACATTTGCCCAGAACATGTGAGTTAATTCAAAGTGACGTTGTATCTTCATTTTACTTTAAAAAACTTTCTTATTTCAAAATAAATCTTGTTTTTTAGTTTATGCAAAAAACCTTAAACCCGCGCGGGGGGTTTGTAATAAGTCCGAGACCATTTGTTCTACCGGATAAGAGAAATCGGGCAATTATCGATTCGAAACAAGCCGATATTTTAATAAAGTATCTCGAAAAAAATCCAAATTTAGAATTAGATTTTTCTGACAAGTATGGATATATGGAATATAAACCATTTTCTGTAGTTCCTTCGGCATTTTCAAGTTGGGGGTTAACTGAAGAGTTAAATATTAAGGTAAGAAAAAAAATATCCTCTAAAAATGAGATCTATTAATAACGTTTTTTTTTTCTTAATTATAGCCTGAAATTTCTGCTCCAGGACAACTTATGCTTTCATCTTTCCCAGTCAATTTATCACCTTACGTGGTAATGTCTGGAACAAGTTTTTCTTCACCGTATATCGCAGGCATAGCGGCATTGTATATTGAATCATTTGGAAAACAGTCTTTTGATCAACTAAAAATCGCATTTATGAATTATGCTGTACCACGTAAAGATCGTAACCATTTACTAGCCCCGGTAATCATTCAAGGCGCAGGACTCGTTGACGCGTTTAATATGTTGAAAGCAACCAGCTTTGTCTATCCTCCAAAAATTAATTTGAATGACACTGTTCATTTTAATGGAAGTCACAAATTAAATATTTATAATAGTGGAAGAAAAGAGATGAAATATAAGTTATCGCATATTCCAGCTCCAAGCATTAACGGATACAATAACACTTCGCCAAGAAATTATATAAACTTGGAATATTTTACAAAACAAAATCAATACGCTAACGTTCAATTTGATAATGATCAAATAGCCGTACCACCTCGATCAAGTGTTGAAGTTTCTGTAACATTTATATCACCAAGAGAACTACCCATGGATGGACATTTTTTTTATAGTGGATGGTTAGAAATAGCTCCTTTGGATGAGAACATGTCCATAATGACAGTTCCTTATGGTAAATAATTTTTTTACATAATGATCTATCATATCTGCAATTTTTTTGATAATTTTAGCGAATCTAAATAAAATTCCTTTTCAATCTTTTTTTTTCTATTTATATAGCCGGGTTAGCTGATGATGCAAGATCTCTTCCATTATTTCAGACACCCACCTTTCCTGCACTTGTTAGTTTGTTTGCCAATAAGACAATTGCTCGTATCAAAGAAGAGGATCCAATTAAAACATTCACCTTAAAACTTCTTAATGAAACCATCGGATTATATGATTATCCATCGGTAGTTCTTAATCTTGCAACTCCGACACAAATGATTATTACCGAAATACTTGATGACAAACAAAGTCTTTTAGGATGGGTTAAAAATTTTACTGGAATTGAATCTAAAAAACTTCAAATAGAACGAGTTTCATGGGATGGACTTATTTATAATAAAGAAGAATTCGGTATCCCCGCTCCTAATGGAAATTATTTTTTAAGAATTAAAGCATTAAAAATGTTTGGTGATATTAATAACAAAAAAGATTATGAATCTTGGGTTAGTATTAAATTTGCAATTAAGAGAAAAGCATGAAAAATGACGTAATTTTCGTGAAATTATTAAATTTGTATTTATGTGTGAAATAAAATTATTATTTGATTTATACTGTATGATTAAATTTTTTAAGTATTTAATTACGTGAACATTTCAATACTATAAGAATATCGCTATTATCGATAAATGGTTGGGAATAATGGAATAATTAATTACATTTTTTTAAGCTTTTTCTTACATTATCAATACTAACAAAATGTTTACATAAACAATTTTGTTTGAAAAGTAAATTTTTTTATTTAATTTGGCTTTGATATATAAAAAAAAAAAAGATATTTAAAATGTACTAGGAATAATTAAATCGGCGGACTAGATAGAGATACGAAAATTTTTGATAATAATAAAAAGTTAGAAACAAAAATAAAAAAAAATAAGAAGAAAAGTATTCCCGTCCTGCCTTTTAAATAAATGTTTCAACCTTCGCTTTTGAAAAGGTCTAGTCCAAGAGTAATAGTTAGTGCTCCGAAACGATCGAGTCGACCCGGCTTGTTTGACCCGACTCGAATATTTCTCGAGTCGGAGTCTTAATTCAAAAAACTCGCCGGGTCAGGGTCACGTTTTGCTCGACCCGAGTCAATCCGGGTGACCCGGATGATCATGCGATTGATTAAACATTATTGACGCGCTAGACTTTTTTTTTTTTTTACGTTATGCGACTTTAATTTGTAACAAATAAATAATAAAGTAGACCTATCGACGTTACTGATAGTACAATTTCTTCTAGAAAACGAAAAGCATTGCGGAGTGAACAATTACAGGCAGGTAAAAAAAAAATTATCGATTATTAAACATTAACTAAAACATTTTTTTATAAAGCAACAAGTGTTCCAGTAGATCCTGGCGGAACCTATCTAATATCAACCAAAAGATGTGGTCTTAAAGCTAATACAATTCACCTGTATTTGCTTGAAATTCTGGTGGAAAAAGATGGTAAAAAAAAAAAAAAAAAAGAATTGGGATTAATTCTAACAAAAAAAAAATAATGAATTTTAAAAATAAAATAAACTTTATATAACACTTGTTTATTTACAGCTTTAATCTAAAATATTTATAAGCGAAAAAAAATGCTGAAAAGCTTGTCACGTTTTGCTTAATCTAATATGTAGAAGTTTATTGTTTTAACCAACAAATTCAAATTTGCAGCTTTTTTTTTTAAAATGACACTCTGCGGGTGACTCAGGCGCAACGATCGATGATTTTTAAAAAAATCTTGCGCCCCTTTTTTTCTTTAGATTCCTCTTCGAAATCGGATGGTTTTTGATAGAATAAATGCTTTCGTTGTTTTATTTTCATATTACTCCAAAATTATTTTTATACTTTATTAAATAAACTATACACTGTATAAAAGAAAAATTTTTGAAATAATTAAAAAATAAAAATATGTAAATTACTTTGATAAGATGAAATTAAAATGTGGCCAACTCAACCATCGAAATCCGTCGAAATTCTCAAAATTATCGCGTCTTTTTCTTGATTTTTTAGGCAGTGTCGAGGCGCAACGTCGAATAGGGAAGTATTTAAATTTATTTTCTATATATTAAACCACTGCCCATTAAGCTAGCATAAAGCAATCCTTGAGATTTCGAGTCGAGTCCGGGTTAAATAATAATCGTGTCGAGTCGAATCCGAGTCGAACAATGATCGGGTCGAGTTGAATTCGGGTTCTGTAATTATTAACGGATTCGAGTTCGAGTATGCCTTAAACCCGGCCCGACCCTTACGGAGTACGATAAATTAAATAAAATGTCCTCAATCTTTTTTTTGAGAAAAAAAAGAATACCTTAATTACGAATGTAATTATGATATAAAATTTTACAAAATGAACAATCAAATGTTATACAAATTCTTATTTGTTGCAATTTAATTTCTTTATAAAATCTTTTCGTAATGCAAATGATTATTTGATTCTTATCAAGGACATATTTAACATGCCTTGGTGACCGTTTCGAAATAGAAATCGAAAAGGTCGATTTTTGCCAAATTGGGATTAGCGTTAGGGTTTTGACCGCCTTAATAGAAAATGAATTATAAGGATTATGAAAATTAAAATTGTATTAATGGAAAAACAGTGTTGATTTGTGGCAATTGAATAAAGCAAAGATCTCTAATTGCATTTTTTTTTTTTTTTAAAAAAAAAATTTATGGTTAAGATTTGAAAAGGGATAATAACAATAAGACATTCTAATTCACAATAAATAAATAAAGGTGTGATTAATTTTTGCCTTAATAATAAATGTTGTGTTTCACACAATAAACATTTAGACCTATGATAAATTGTGAAGGTCATACCTTCTAAAATAGATCAGGAAAATTTTGATGGGAAAAAACTTTAACGAAAAACGATTATTTTATTCAACAATAAGTCTTTACCCGAAAATATGTGGGAAAATTGTTTCAATTTTGATCAAAGAAGTAAATGCTCGTTTCCTTTTTAATGCGCAGTTATAATTTAAGAGAATCAAACTTGTTTTAGTGCGGGTCTAAAGCGTTTTTATTTTTTTCAATGAGCAATATTTTTTAAACAACTCTCCAACACAATAAATAAAGCAGATCCGAAATGATTAGTTCAAAAACAAACAATTCCCATTCTAAGTGTATGGTGAGAATTAGACGACAAAAAATCACCAATTTTTGTATATGACACCATCAATTTTCTATTAAATTATTTTTAGTTTCAAAAAGTAACGTTTTGATAATTCTTTCGTTTCTTTTATTATGATGTAACTTCAATACAATTAGATAGTATTATAGTAATAAATTATAGATTAATACAAAAAAAAAAAAAATTACTCTCGATCTAAAAATTATATCCTCTTTCGCAAAAATGAAATTCCAGATTCTAAAAATATATAAATTTAGAAATTTAGAAAAGAGCGATGGCAGCGGCAACAACACAAGCACCCGCAATATTAGTCATATCATGTCTCATGGGTACGGCCGCGGCACTTGCTGTCGGTGACGACGTGCTAGTGCCAGTGCCAGTGTGCGTTCCCGTTGTTGTGGTTGTGCCGGTCGTGGTCGAACTGAAAGTATTTGTTACAGATGTCACGGTAACAGAAGTAGGCGCTTTGATTATAAAAAAAAGAGGATGCAAATGTTATTTTGATATGAATAACTATTTTTTTTTTTCTTTCAAAGAAAAATGTACTTACGTGCTACGACTTCGGTAGCTTCATCTGGAATAAGAGCAGTTTGAGTAGACGAAGTTGTTGCAACAACTTCGGTTGATTTTGGTTCTTGAGAATGAATGGTCACAGGCAAACAAGAGATTATGAATAAAACGATAAAGAATAAGGCAAAGGATTTCATTTTTTGCTAATGTTTTTATTTATAAAGGTATTATTATATTTATATTTATTATATTGTATAAATATTTTGTCAATTTATTTGGGTTGAAAAGATGGATGAAAAATTTCCGTCTCCTTTTATAATGTTTCGTGGAAAAAATGAGAAAAATATACAATTGACAATATAAATATAACATCATTATGATGATAGTATGAGAATGATATAATCTTATGGCGTTTTTTTTTTTTTTTTCTGTTTTTTTTTAATGGAATTTTCTTTCAAAGACATTAACGCCCCCGTTATATTTTATCATCGATTTTACGTGTTTCTTACATACCTAACATTCCAAAATGGAAGTGATATTAAATTATAATTATTGGTGATTTCGGGTAGTTGAACCTGATGTAAACATGACGTATCTAATCAATTCGGGTAAAGCTTTAGTAATGACAGCATGTGATTTGGCAAAAACTAACCCGATCGACTTTGATTTTGGTTAAGCATGAGAATAATTTTTTTTACCAGTTGACAATGAAATAAAGATAAACGATAAAAAATTCCAATTATAGATGTAATACAATATAATAATAATAATTTAATTTTCTTTAATTGAATCGCCAAGGTAAAAGTTTGCCAAATTGCCAAGATCATTTATTATTGATCAAAAATAAAAAGACGGAAAGATGCAGTATTACAAAACAATTTGGTTTATTTTACTTGGCAAAAATAATTCAGAACGATTGTAAGGTAGAATAACGCCATATCCCAACATATTGATAAACCCCCTTGAATTTGAGAATCAGATTTCTCTTAATTTGATTCGAGTTTAATAACAAGAAAATTAGAATTATTAATAACCATTAACAACAAAATAGGAAATATATATGAGCAAATAAAAGAATAAAAAATAAAAAAGGTTTATAAGATGAATGATTACTTTCCCGAAGTACATCACATGTGAAATTAATTAATTATTAATAATAAAAAATAAATATTGTACAGTTTTCCCACAAAAGAAAAAATAAAAATAGATAAAAAATAAAAATTAAATTAAAAAATTTAAATAACTGGCTTAAGTAAGGAATTGTTCCGAGATTGAACAGAACAAACAAAGGGTTGTGAAGCGTAATAAGATGGAATGGTCCAAGCACGTGCTCTCATTAAGAATGCGCCACTTTCAATACGAATCACAATTTCTTCAAAGTAAAATGGTTTTCCCCTAGCATTTACACCCAAATATGATGATAAATCGTTATGGTTGTGATACCTTATACCATCGATTTCAATACAACTATCCTTTAGGAAGGATAGTTTCAAAGAAGGTGACAAAGTGAGGGTGCCATCAGGCGTTCGGAAAGATTCCGTAAGCACGCGAAAGGTTGCATCTTCCGCAGCATCTTTCAAGACGAAATTCTCGAATTTTATTCCATTGCTCAGGTTTGAAGTTACGGTTGCTAATGCGTCTCTTCCGTGTACCTCTAATCGGTACAGACCTTTTTCTGGGTTTGGCTTTATCGTTTCATTAACAACATTGTCCTCTTCATTATTGTCAACCGTGGCATCATCATCATTAGTGTTAGCAACAACTTCATTTTCTTTGTTTGATGTTTTCTTCTTCATTTTCAAAATGGGATTGGCATTATAAATTAAAGATCGAGAATCCCATCTTTTTAATTCCACATCTTTAATGTTTATAGCGAGAATAGGTTCTTTCTCGAGTGCATAGGTTAAAATCTTCCAAGGTATCACCTTTACAGGGAAATGTTTTTCATAGATTTCTTCCAACAAATTTTGTAACCTTTCAAAACCGTAATATTTTACGTCCTCCAATAAATTTTTCATCGAGACCTTGTCTTTTACCGGCCAATCCACTTCATACCTTCTTAAATATTTTACGATCATTGCGAAATTCGTTGGATCCCGTTCGATAAAGATACTAGTGGTCGTTGCCTCCGAAAAATGACCGAAAAATGCCGCCGTGAAAAAATTGGGTGCATCCCGATTTAAAGATTCCGAGGTGAGGCAAAAGGTACTCTCACCTATCTTTATTTTATACGTTTGATATGTAAAACTCGATGCAACCTTATTATTATAATTACATTTATCCGAGTCGTATTTATCATTTTTATTTTTATTTTTATTTTTATTCTTCTTATTATGTTTATTGCTACTATATGTTTTATGGTTATTTTGATTTTTGAAATTAATGGCCAACATCGTCTCGCTTTGGTTATGAATAGAAAAAAAAAAATCCAAAAAAAAAAAAAAATTATATATTAAGACAATGAGGAATTATTTCTGGTCAAAAACTCCCTTACTTATATATATATATATATTATTTTATTTTCATTCACTTTAACCGATCTTTACCAATTTATATCTATTTTTTTTGAAACAACGAAATTACGAAATAACAACGACGTTTTTTTGATCATCGTTAATAGATTTTCGAATAATTGAAAATTTTTTTTTTATTACTTGGCTCAACGTTTAAGTAAGATTTTCACCTTTATAATAACCAAACGGGGCAGCATTCTATAACTAGGAATCATGGTAATTTTGATTCGTGAAAAAAAAAAAACATTTTGACCTCTTTTATTTAATCTGAATCCAAAAATATAAAAAAAGGTAAATCTTTGATATTCTCATCTATTTTATTTTATTGCGGGGGAGGCTTTGATTACCAAAGAAAGATCTAAACATTCAAAAAAGGTATTTAAAAAGGATTTCTTTTTTCCTTTTTAATTTCCTTCATTTTTGTCTTGCCCCGTGCTTTTCTTCTCTTTCATCTCTTTTTCCCAATCCTTTTCAACATGACCGACAATACCTGATTGTTCAAAAGATAAAAAATGGTTAAATTAAATTTTAAAAATCTCTTAACATATGAAATTATGGTTAAAGCAAATGACAAGATGATTAAAGAATTTACCTTTGTGATCATTTACTCCCGGTGGATGTACGATGTGTTCACGATCCTGCCATCTTACCTCATCAGTTTCAAGATTTTCTGTGATTTCAGGGTTATCATGTCTAGGTAGAGCATGATATACCACGGCGGAATTAGGATCTCGACCTAAAAAAAGGAATGTTCATGTTAGTTGCCATATGATCCCATTTACATTCGTTGGCAATTATTCATTACCAATAGGGATATTTTCGGTTCTTGGGTCAATCCTTTTCCTGCCACTTTGATCGTCCATCTTTTTTTTTATGTAGAGTTTTTTTATATTAAAAAAAATTTTATGTTTCGTTGGGTTAAAATTTATTTTTTATTTATTTTTTTTTTTTTTGTTTTTTTTAAAAAAAAAAAAATTTAGAAAAAAAAAATACGAAATGGATTTATAATTATTTTATTTTCTTTAAAAAAAAATCAATTTTATCATATCATCGTAATGGTGTCGTAATGACACAATCATTATGTCAATTGCGGTCATAACCAAGTTTGGTAAAAACTATAACGCTAAATATCGTTCAAATCTACGGTCCCCAATCGGATTAGATATATTTTCGAATAAATTAATTGCTTAAAATTGAAACAAAAAATTACAAGAATTATAAATATACATATGGTACCTTTTTTAATCTAATCATAAGACTGAATAATCTAACTAAAATTAAAATTGAAAATGTTCACGATGAAATTGACGATCATTAATAATTACTATGAGAAATTTAAGGGTTTTCGTCTTGCAGATCAATTATTCAAGAATTTTGGAATGATTAAAAGCCAAAGTACACGTGGAATACAAAAAAAGATAAGTACACGTAATGATTCTATGATATGCCATTGGCAGAAAAGTTCGTTAATAAATCGTAAAATATCTTTACTCTTTCTTCGGTCATTACTTTATCTGGTGAAAAATTGAGTACTTGCAGCGAATTAAGAGAGGTCGCTCGGGATAACGCGACATAAGTTTGTCCTGCCGATTAATTTATTGTTAAATTAAATCCTGAAAAATGATAGAAACCTTTGAATAAAAATCAAATTTTACCTCTTTCAAACACCTTATCTAGGTCAACTTTAACGCGTTCCAAGGTTTGTCCTTGACTTTTATGGATGCTAATTGCCCAAGAAAGAATGAGTGGGATCTATTTTTTTTTAAAAAAAAAAAATATTAAATTAAATAAACAATAATCTAATAAAATGTCGTCTCCTCTATTAAACGCTATTGATATTAACCTGTATACGTCGAGCCACGACCCGTTCGGTTTCGTCCTTTAAGGTCCATTCTGTCCAAGGAACTACCTTGGTCTGTCCATTGGTAAATTTTACAACAGGTAATACAAAAGTTACATCATGACTTGGAACTTCGTCATGTTCATCATAAAATTTCTCGGATGGTATGGAAAACCATCCAACCACAACTCCTTTACTACCATTAACCAATTGTTTTGTAAAATTCTTAATTAACATGACTTGAGCGTTAATTTTAAGTCTTAATCTTGACGGAGCAATGCAGCCATTTCTGAGCGATATCAATTGACCGTTAAATTTAGGTTCCCAATCTTCTGCATTATAAATAAACTGTTGATTTGTATTGAATGCTAATTTCATATAATTTACTTCATTAACCATTCTGTTAACGGGATACCTAAGAAATATTAAACGAAAAAAAAAATTAAATTAAAAATTCGAAATTTCTTTAAACAAAAATAAGGATAAAAAATTAAAATGTACAGTTCGGTTACTTCAATTCCATCATTTTGGTATTCAGGTGCTTGATTTAATTTATTTAATATATCGATGGATTTTTCAGACATGTTTCCAAATCTGATCTCATTTAACATCTTTATAAATTCTATTCAATTGATAAAATTAGATAAATTTTCCAAGTGATAAAAACTTGTAAGAATAAACAAGCTTTAAGACACCTTGTTCGGATTGTCGATGTACGGTGGTTAGTTGAATCGAATGATTTAACGAATTCCAAGATTCCGCATCAAAACAATAATTATTTACTTTGACAGGAGGAAGCTGACAAAAATCTCCTGTTATAATCAACTATTCATATATTTATATGTGTGTGGTTATTAAAAATGTTCCTTTTTTTTTTTTTTTTAAAAAAAAAAATTTTTTTTAACCTGCAATCCACCAAAGGGTCTACTGTCACAACGAATATTTTTAACCACATGATCCAATTTATCAAACAATTCAGCATCAAGCATAGAAACTAAAATTTCATCAAAAATAAATATAAGCACGTGATTCTACAAACAACATTTTTATTTTTAAAAAAAAAAATCATACTTTCATCAATTACCAACGCTTTGATTTTCTTCCATCTTCTTACTATCCTATGACTCCTATTGATTTTTTTAATAAGGCTTTCAATGTTCAGGAGATTCGATTGAGGGGTAAGTCCAGCAAATGAATGTAACGTTTGTCCACCAATGTTTATTGCCGCGATACCAGTCATTGCTGTAACTGCAACTGAAGATTTCCCATACTTTCTTCTAATTCCGCTGATTATCGATCTTAAAAGTACGCTTTTACCGGTTCCTATTAATAAAGTCAAAAACAATACAAGTGTATAATCTCACATTTCTTTGAAATCTTTTTCTTTTTGTTTTGAATTTAACGGTTACCTGCGGCACCTGTATAAAATACATTATCCTCGTTATTGAGAACTAAATCTTTAACGATTTGTTGTTCATTGCTAAGATTGATTGTACGTAACGCATCTAACTTCGCCTAGTTTAATTACAATTAGGAGGATGAGACAAATGAATCAACATGCTTGACGACACAATCATCTGATTACCTGATATGCGTGATCCTGAACTGATAGGTGCGGTTCACTTGAAAGCTAGAAAAATATATCGAGAATTTTTAAATAAAGCAAGTTACCAAAACAACTTTCAAAAACTGGCTGACGAAAAATTTGTGAACTTACAAATTTTAAACTTTTCAGACGAGTTACGTGAACACCTTTATCTATAAAGAGTTTCCAATTTAAATTTTCCAATAAACTAAAAACGCTGGCGGTTCGGAGACTACTCATTTTCTTTTCTTTTTTCTTAAATACTCTTTGGATGATCAATTTTGAACTTATTTATTAGAAAGTACGTGCGCGTTCCAAATATCTGAATGAGGTAACAATGAACGTGAAATGAACAATGAATATCATGCACATGTATTGCACGTTGTCAAACAACTAAGAAAGATTTAACAATTTATTTACGATTTCACTTTTGTACCATATAATACAATATGTGCAGATAAGATATAAAGAATCTTTATGACTTGGTAGAATTATCCAAAGACTTGTCTTGTCATTTCAAGATCCCTACTTCATAGTTAAGTAATAAAAGAAATTAAAAAACTAAAAATTACACCGATTCCACAATGTCACAGACTTCACATTTCATTCTCACCAAGCGTTTTTGGAACAATCTACAAGGGCAAGAGGATACTGATATACCCCGGTATTAATTAAAATATATAAAATAATGTCACTTAAGGCGCAGTCAATTAAAATAAATTAAAATTTTCGCGATTTTTGTGTTCAATAATAATAATGAAATAAAATCATTTTCACTGGTAAATCTTTCCAGAAAATGATGATTTGAAGAAGACTTTTTCTATCTTTCTTTGTAAAGTAACGGAATAAATTTGAGATATTTAAACCATTCTAATCATGATAATCCTTTTAGTTTGTAAAAAAAAAAATATTCCATTTATTCCATTAGCTCAATGAATAAATTTATAAATCCGCCCCAAAATAACCACCATCTGGACTTTCACTAAATTCAAATGGATAAAACTTTTAATCCAGCAAAGTTTGAGGTCAAAAAGTTCATCATATCAAGATATGCCGATGATAGGATTGTGATCAACGATATCAGTCAAGGAAGATGTCGCAAATTTTTTAGGCAAAAATTTTTTATTATGATTGGCACAATAAAATTTTTGATGTATCTCCTTCAAATATATAACACATGTATAAAGTTTAAAATTAGCTAAAATTAATTTAATCGGTTAAAATCAATAATCTTTAAATCTTAATTCTGGCCAAATTCGTAATTTCGGCCTAAATGTAAGTTAAAAACGAAAAATACAGGTCAAATGTAACACCATATTTATGCAATGTAACGTTTCAACCTAAAAACTAAAAGTGAAACTTATCGATCTCCTTTATGATCTTTTTAAGTATTTTTTCACATAACTTTTATTATGTGAGAAGGATCTTCAATGAAAGTTGGTGTATTCTTTAGTCTTTAATTCACTATAACAGAAATAAATTCAAGTTTACCAAGTGAAATTGATGACTTCTTTGACAATATACCGGAGAATAAGGAAGACTTGACTAGTTTATTTACTGAAGTTGCTATAAATAAAGCAAGAGAATTGCTATTTCAGATTTAGATAATGTGGATAATGACTCTAAAAGTACTGATTAGGATACCAGTTTTGCATTAACTATAGCAAGTGGAAGTACAGAAGTAGAGAATGAAATAATAATACCACAAACTAGTGGTTCAAATTTGACTCTGTGTGCATTAATAGACATAATAAATGGATCAATTCAAAAGATGTGGTGAAGTCAAAAATTTATGAGGACTTGCACAATTAGTTGGCACATTGTAACTTGATGATAATGCAGTTCGTGAAGCTAATAAGTTAGAGAATCTTAGAGTATGTTGAGAATATTTTATGTTTGATCAAAATCACCTTCATAAAAAGATGCAAAAAAAGAATGTGATAATATACATAGTTATTTATATCGAAGATATTGCTTATTTTGTGAACACAATTTTTATTTTTTAGCTATGAAAAATTTTATCATAAACATTCAGTTTCTTTTGAAAGTAAAAATTTGCATATACCATATATTGGCCAAAAATCATGTTCTGCATTAGAAATAAACAAAATAACTATTACAAATGTGAAATTACAATAAAAATCATGATATGTATATTATAATTGTTATAAAAAAACATGGTAGACATTTGTATGTAAAACTAGAAAAAGGAAAACTAGCATTACAATGCAATCATAATGAGGATACTAATATTGCTTTACAATTAATATGTAATTGGGTTATTAATCTTAGTTACTCCAATAATGATTTATTAAAAAAAAAATATTCTAACATGTTTAACAATAATAATTGAGTAATTATTGAATTATACTCTACTACCTGTCTCTTCTGAAAATAATACTAATGCCATATAGTTTATTTGATATTAAAGTTTTTTTTAGATTACACTAAATAAAGTTAGAAGATCTATATTATAATTTTTGGGATAATAATTTTCAAAAAATTAGATTATAAATAGGACTTGACTTTTTTTAAAAATCAAAAACAATTTTTACAGCAAAAATAGGCATTAAAAGAATCTAACTCATTAGAAGAATATCATTTAACACTGCCATTAAAATTATATGAATTATTAGATAGCATTATTTAGGTTCTGTTCAAAAAAAAAATAATGTGCAAATCAAAAAAAAGAGTGATTTTATAATGATAATAATTATAATTATCAATCAATTGATAATAATAAAATTTAAAAAATTGTAATTTTTACTTGTTCTATAATTATTTCTAATGGATTTAAGGTGTAAAAATATGGTTTACTAGAATGGTTTCTAGTTTATGCTAAAAATCTCGATTACTTTCAAGTCTTCATGATTTTTTAGTATTAGTTAATGTAGCAGGAATCACCAGAAAATATGAAAGGGTTCTTGAAATTAAACATATAAAATCAGCTGATCCTAAATTACGTGTTTGACAGAAATCTAATATTTGAAATGTATGTATCATAAATAATATAGATTTCAAAGAGAAAGCATTTATTTACAGAAATATTTATAATACAACTTATAATAGTTCTCACACTATATCACGCTTTTATTTCAGTATCAATTATCCATTAATTTAAGTTCAATTCCTAATAATAAAATTCAATTAAATGAAAATACAAAACTTTTTGATGAAAATTTAAAGGCAAAAGAAGTTCTATTAACTTTCAATTCAATTTTTAAAGAATTACTCAATTGTCAAATTAAAGATAATCTTCTGATTCAGTTTTCTTTTAAATACAATACTAAAATTATTAATGATAAAATAATAAACTATTTTAATAATGAGTCATATTGTCTTCTAACATATATAATAATACTAAAAGCAGAAAATGATTCAAATAAGGATGCAAACATAAATTCTACATGTGATTAATATTTTAATGATTTACAAATAAATGATAATTCAGCAGGAATTGAAATAGTATATGATGAAGTTATTTTTCAGAGAGTTCTTAAATACCATCAAAGTAATTCTAAAATATGATCACTTTAGGATAGTGGCATGCAAGTAAAGATATGTACAACATATTACTTATGATTTTTTTAGGATATAAGATTTATAATATGGCGGCAAACTTAGTGTAGTTTTTTTAGATAAACTTAAAATTATAATTAACTATTAGTCTACATATCACATCTTGGATTTAATTTGGATTGCCATTGGAAGTACTATTCAAATCTACATATCAAAGAATAATTTAGAACTAGAAGCTATAATGAATTTAGAAAAAAATTTGTTAAAAGTATGATTTCATTTTACTACTGGGCTGAAATCTGAAAAAGGTATTGAGCTGGTATTAGAATAGGAAATACTGAATTATAAATACAGTGTTTATCTGCATTTGCTCTCCTTTTTCCTATTGCCAGAAAGTTAAATTATATATGATCAACAGATCATTTTCTTGCAATTTTGACTAAGTATCTATATATTTTAACTTTATTGAAATATGCAGGTTCTGTCAATTTAACACGAGATGAACATTATTTCACCTTTGACAAAGCCTTAGAGACATTTAGTGTAAAATTCATAAAACAGAATATTACTGAAAATGTTATAAGTAAAAAAAATTTAAAACTTCAAATAAAAGTTGCACAATCAGAGAAGGAAAGAATGAACCTCTTACTTGATGAATTTTTTGATGATATAGTATTATTTACAGGCATATAGGCAGTTAATAGATATTAAGAAAATTATGAGAATTAATAGAACAAATACTTGAAGCATTTGAAATGGAAATGGAATACAGTCAACTCTTGTTATAACGAACTCTATGTCCTAGACCTCAACTTCGCTATAAGGCTATAGTGAAGATTTTAAGAGATTTGATTGGCCAATTCGCTATAACAAGAGTATTTTTTTATATTTATTTAAAAAATTCGTTATATCAAGAGTTCGCTATATCAAGAGTTGACTGTATAGCATTTAATTTTCAAAATTATGATCAATTAATCTCAGAAGGATTTAAGAAACTGTTTAAGTGTAATAATAATGATATGATATGCCTAGATAAAATCTTTCAGCAAGAGATTTTATGTCTAGAAATAATTAATACTAAAGGTAAATGTGCAAAAGCTATTATTACTACAAAGTTACAGACTTATTAAAAGCTATAAAAGCACAAAAAAGCGTACTTATTCTACTAATGATCCACAAATTGAAAGTTCAATAGCACATAATTTAAATATTTCTGCTATTGAATAAGAACTCACTCTTAAAAAGGCCAAATGGTACTATCCATCAAAAGAGGAAAAGGCAATTTTAAAAACTTTATTTGCATTTGATGTAACACCACCTGATGCAACTATTAATTCAGTATTAGAAATTCTACTAACTTATTGGGATGGTTGGACAAAGAAAAAGATTAGAGATGTATGGAATTATGAAAAAAGAAAAGGAAAACAAGCAGAGGACAAAATACAAGAATAAGTAATATATTGTTTTTATAAATTTTTATTGTCAATATTATTACGTAGAGTAATAAAAACGTTGAAAATATTGAGTTTATTTTACAATAATAAATAGCAGTTACAGGTTGTAATAAGAAATATATATATAAAAAATCAATTTTCGCATTTTACACAAAAACTGTTCGAATAACTATCTTTATGTACTTAAAAAAAAACTTTTTCTTTGCGTAAAATTACACATATTTCTGTTGTTAAAATATACATTTCTTTCTACCTTCAAAAGGATCTTGAAAAAAACTTGGTTTTTAGTACGAGTTTTCCGCCAAATATAAAAAAGAAATGACGGTTATTAAAATAGAAAGTGAGGAGAGAAATTGATAGAATACACGATGCTTTACCATTTTTCTAATTTATGTAGCACGAAATGCTGGAATTTTTGATGGTTAATTATAATGTGAAATTTTCGATTATGGTTACACAAATTTTCTAGTACTATAGAAATGATCTACAATCGACATCTTCCCTGACTGATATGGTTTTGCCATATTTTAAAAACCATTCATGAAAGTTTTTGTTTATAGAAACTTCATGAATTGTGATTAGGAAAGCGCATGTAGAATTAAACTTACTTGAGTAAGTATAGCTACATTTCTTAGATTGTAACACAATAATCATTACTTGTCGTTAAAGTCTATAAATTTTTCTCAATTCCAAGCAAAGCAAGCCTCAAGAGAAATTTGACTCTCGACTAAATCACTTTTATTGTTATATAATTCATTAAATGTGTTTAACGGTTACAGTTTTATTATCGGGACTAATGGAACAAAAATTTGTCTTGGCAAATCATTTGGCTCATCTGGTAATGTTTGATAGATTTGTATATATGACTTGTTGAAAAACTTACCGGTTCAACAAAAGTCATTGAAATGTTCGTTGTCTGTTCGTTAACTATCGAGTTTATAGGTGAATGATTGACTTGATTGTTGGATTGTTAGATTTATTTTCTAATGTTGTTGTGACTGAAATTGAAATTGGAATTCAGACGATCTTCGAGTGTCTGAAATTGAGAAAGATCAGTAGATAACGAGGGCTGTCTGAAATTGGGTTATCTAAATTAAACTTCAGATAGAATCTGAATTTCAGATACGAGGCCGTCTGAAATTAGGACATCTGAAATTGAACTTCAAATAAAATTTGAATTTCAGACACAAGGCCGTCTGAAATTGAGATATCTGAAATTGAACTTCAGATAGAATCTGAATTTCAGATACGAGGCCGTCTGAAATTGAGATATCTAAAATTGAACTTCAGATAGAATCTGAATTTCAGACACGAGGCCGTCTTAAATTGAGATATCTGAAATTGAACTTCAGATAGAATCTGAATTTCAGACACGAGACCGTCTTAAATTGAGATATCTGAAATTGAATTTTAGATAAATCTGAATTTTATACTAATTATGCATTTATAAATAAGTTAAAGTAATATGAAGAATCTATTATTTATATTTACTGTACATAAGCAATTTATTTTAATTAAAAAATTTTTTTAACTGTTTCTTTTATTTATTTTTCTTTACTACTCTATTATAATAAAAAAAAATTAACGATCCTTTTGTTTATAATTAAATTTTAAAATTCGCCTCTTAGTTTCAAAATAGAATCATTATACAAGTAACTCGTAAAGGTAGGAGTTCTTTTTCTATTTACTATTTTAAAAGAATTAAAAAGAATAAAAAAGTGAATATTTTTTAACATGTTTTTCTAATAGATGATTATTTCAGGTTGGATCACTTCGGTTTGAAGTTTTAATAAAAAAAAAAAAAAAACCTGAAAATATAGAGGAAAACGAAAATGAATAAAATCGCTTATTTAACTGACGCAGCACCCGATGCGGTCAAAAAACCTGCATGAAAATAAAATAGAAATAAAATAAAACTAAAAAATAAAATAAAAAAAATATATTTTAAAAAAAGAACTTACTTATTTGCCAATATAAGGTCTGAAGTTGGAATTCAGATAACAAAAAGGGTCAGTTAATTGACCAACTTCAGACGAAAATCAATTTCAGTCAACACTTTTTTTAATTTGAAAAAGGATATCATTCTTTGAACTATTTTGTTTCAAACTCGTGATAATGAATGAGTATCATCAGTAGATTTGAATAGCAAAGGTTGTGGTAAATCCCAACCTCTATATAAGGTTCCATTTGTAACTTTAGATGGAATCATTTTCGAAAGATTTTAAATAAATGATCATGAACGTATGAAACAAACAATGAGACTTCCATATATTTAGTATGTCTTATAATGCAATCCCGGTATAATCCACTCCAAAGATGTATCAAGAAAGGTTCATCGTGAAAATAAAAAAAAAATATAACTTTCATAATATTCTGGGTTTCTGTTGATTTACACTCGGATATGGCCAAATTTCAAGAACATTCTTATTATATACCGTTCTGTTAGCGACGGGATGAATATTTCCTGTATTATCTCTTCAATTTCAAATATAAAAAAAAATAATGAGAGATAAATTTATCGTGTATGATCAAAGAAAGTAAAAATGATCATGTAATGAGACTTACGGTAAATTGAAATGTTTCCAATAAATATATTCGCCATCATGAACCGAGAAAAAGAAATCCGTCTTCAGGATTAATTTTGAAATCATGAATGAAGGTCGAACAAGGTATCCTTCAGTTTTATGGTAACAAACTGGATGAATATAATTATGACTAAGTTTCAAAATAGGAAATAATTTTTTTTTTTTTTTTTAAAAAAAAAAACTCAAAACTTCCAACTTAAATGTAATTGTATAAACACGAAACCTTAGGACCTTCCCTTCCCAAGATATGTTAACACCAAACAAAGAAGCTGAAGAATTTTCAACTGTATTATAATAGGATAAATGTGATAGAATAATATCGTATCGTTTCCCAAAAAATCAAGAATTAAGGAGCTGAAGTTGCACCAATATCGTATCATCTACATACGATGTTCTTTTTGTCATTTTATGGGTCTGTAAAAGAGATATTATTTTCTGTATTGTATAAGTCGTTCGTTGTATAAATCGATAAAATGATAAAGTAAAGTTCTTCATATCTTTTTATTATATGAAGATTATATGAAGTAAAAAAAGATTATTATCTTTTTTTTTTTTTCTTTATGTTGACAGGTAAAAAATTTGGAATTCGCAGCAACTTATCGTATGAAAATTCTGTTTGATGCCTTGAAATTCTAAATTTTTTTTTTTTTTGTCAGAAAAGGTAATCCGTTCGTTATTTTAGACGAATCTTCGAAAGAATAATAAGAGTACTTGCTGCATCAGATACATTTGTTTGTATTAATGTTTCTTATTCATTAACTTTTAAAATGCCATTGATTGCAAGAATTGTTTCTCTCCCCGATCGTAATATGTAACACTGGAAATCTATGGTAAATTAAATTCTCATTCAATTTCGAAAAGGTTCGCACTTCGTTTGTTAAAGAACACAAACACAATGTATCGGAGCCATTCATTATTGAATTTTTCTTGAATCAAAACAACGGATTATCATTCGAGACGATTTCGTTAATTTTTATTTTAAACCAACAATGTTGATTTCTTGATCAGACGACGTGCATTAAAGATCAAAAATCAGTTCCGTCATCAAAAATATTTAGAAAATGCGTTTTCTGCTTATAAACATTTATAAAAAGTAGGACTACCAAAAAAAAGGGCAAAAAGAAACATCAAAATCACAATTTAGAGCCATAAAGTCATACAAATCAAAAGTCTTTCTCAACAATGAATTTTATGCTATTTTGTTCATCCTGATCTTACTCATCATGAACATAGATTCCATTCCTTCCTTCTTAAATCGAATTATTTATTATTATTATTATTATTATTATTCGTTATATATTCTTTAATTCATTGTAGAGTGTTGTGGACGAGGTGGAAAATGTGGACATTGTTATCCTTGCGTTGGTAGTAAACATTCCTCTAATGCTATTTAAGGTTTTGGTTTATTACGATAAAATTATTCCGACTTTTTATTAAAATGGAGTAGATTATTGTATTTATTATTATTGATTTTATAATATTTTTCATGAATAAAAGGACATTTTATACTTTGACATTTTTATTTCAATGTAAAATTATTCATCTTCGCGTACTTTTTCTATCAATTCCATTTCTTTGCCTTTAATTTTTGGTTTATACTTCACGCGCGCTTTTTTCAATTGACGGATTTGTTTTGAAACTCGAGGCAATTTTCTCAATAAAAAAATTCGAACCTTTAAAAGTTTAATAACTTGCGCTTTATTAACATTAAATAATGCTACAAATTAAAAGTTGAGGAAAAAAATTTTTTTTTGTTTTTTAATAGAATGTAATTGATATAAAGTGTCTTTCATCTAATAATAAAAGAACACAGAATACATTTCATCCTTTAATATTTAAAAGTGAAAATATTTTCCTAGATAAAGTTACACGAATATATGGATCATTATGAACCAATCACATGGAGGAATCTTATTAACTAATCGAATGAATGAATTAAAAAAAATTACTTCAAACATTGGTTGAAACAACTCTCTTTTCAAAGTTCTTTGTACGTTCACATCGCATTTGTAATAAAAAAAAATATTCAAATTTTTTTATACTTCATTTTAATTAAAATTAACAGAATAACAGAATATACAACTTGGACTCTGGATCGTACGCATAGACGTATCCCTTCTTTTATACCAACAACTTTATGGAATCATCTAATCTGTATATATGTAATAAAAGAGCAGAGAAATTAATAAGTGAAAATAATTAAACAATTTTTATATGATAAACCAAATCATTATCAGAAGCGTGTATGTTGTTTGGCTTTACACTTTTGTCGTATCCACATGATAAATAACTCGGACTGGGGCGACAACTTGTTCATCATTATATTACATTTAAAAGAAATTTTTTTTTTTTTTTTTTTACCATAATCTTGAATATTTTTCTTACCTTCAACTAATAACCATTAAATTTGACGACGGATACCAAAATTTTTCATCTGCACTCAAAGAATAAAATATATCTGTACGTGTGTCATTATAAAATGGCTTAGTTAGTATATTGAGAAATAAAACTTTGAAAGTTAAAAACAAATTAACATAATGTTACCAAGATCATTATAACACTTAATACACACCCAATAAAGTATGTTTTGTATCGACTGACATTCCTGATATTTGTATTCAACTCGATCCTAATTGTGACTTTGTCCTTTAAAAAAATATCAACCAGTTGGTCTTTTGTGACTAAATTTTTAATCCCAAGGAGGAAAAGTTATAAAATAAAAAAAAATTTTCTCAAACTAAGAAGATGCACAATAATTATGAAATAATGATAACTAAAAATAAAGGGGTGAGAAATTATCCAACTTTATATACAGTATTGTAAAATATATATATATATATATATATGAATATGGTGATACGAAATACTCAGGAAAATAGATCATCCATACTACAATAATAGATTACTAAGGTAACAGCTTTAACAAATAGTGATTTGATATTATATTATGAAATTTTATCATTGAAAAAAAAGAGGAAATAATAAGAAAAGTATACAAGATTTATTTTGAAATAAATCAGTAAATTTCGTTAAAAGCTGCTATATCGGTTTAATTTTTGACGAATAGCATTCTTCTCCGAAGATAAATTCTTTATTGACTCAAATTCTTTCTACATAGTCACACTCTATATAATCATTATTTCTTATTTAATACCTACATATCATTTTTTATTATTCTTTATCACTGGATTTGGTGTTTATAATATTTCTGTTTTGATTTTCTTTTTGTCTTTCTTTAATTTTCGGTCTTAATTTTTTTTTTTGCTTGAATATAGGTTAAAAAATAATTTTAATAATTTTGCATTACCTCAACAAATGCCATAGTTGCACGATAATTTCATCCGCAGGAACACACGTTTAATAAGTCCGCCAAGTCATCATGTAATTAATTTATGTTATCTCAACAGAAAAGAAGTAAATTAAAAAAAATCCAGTGCGCTTTTGTTTTTGGATGCTAATACATTTAATAAATTTAAATATTTTCGTGTGGTTTTTGTGTGATACTAGAAAAAGATGTTTCGGAAAATAGATGATAAGAAAGTTACATTTTGCAAAAAAAAATTCAGTAAACGCTCAAAACCTGATATAAAGAAGACCAATGATAATTCCTAATTTTCATTTAAAAGTGGGATTCAATCTTTTGGATTAGGCCACACAACAGAGAATCATTAATTATCTATGTATATTTACAGTAAGTAAAGATATTCACTCAGCCTCCCATTATCCCTCATATTATCACATCAATGGCTTATGTACTTTACACTTTATATAATTGTTTCCTTTATCACCACCTTGGTAAATTTTCAATCGAAATAAATTTGCCATATTTGTAGACAAAGGCAACCAGTTTTTAAGTTAAAGTTCTTTGACCAATCGGTTAAGTCTTGCTTCAACCGCACCAAGCCATAAATTGTTGTGCTAAACATACGTGCGACACGAGGATTGGCAATTATTCTAATTAGTCTGAAGAGATGAAATCAAATCTTGCCATATTTGGCAGGAATAACCACGATCCTTACATTCAAGTTAACCATAAAAGTTCTTTAAAATACCCACTTACCATATTCTGACATTTAAAATTATTCCGAGAATATCGACAATCAGCCAAATGAACCCTCAAATGGTTTCTCCGTTAGTTTTAAAATAATAAATAAATGTACTTTAAAAGGTAGTAGAAATGAACATTTACTTGACTCGTTGTTGCATGATAATTAAATTTGTTAACCATTTGGGTGCAATTTATTTGATTTTTATGCATAAGATTTGCAAATTATTCATCATCTTACTCCATGCTGCGGTCCTGTAATGTCTAAATTCACCTTATCATGTAATTTAATAAGTGTAGATAGACATTTGGTACAAATTGAGTAAATAGGGTAAATAAAATAAAGATCACAAGAGGGATTACGAATTATTTGTTTATTTATATGCCACATACTTGATCTTAAAATCCGTTTTTTTTTTTGTTTTGCTTATCAAAAAATAACAATTGGCGCCTCAAACTTGATGTGCAACGTACCAATTTTTTTTTTTTCATATTTAATACCACACTTTTTCTGTGTCCTTTTTCTTTTTGGAAATACAACAGGAGGACTTAACCAGATAAATAATAATCCATCTTCCCTACCTAACCTTCAAAGTCATACCCGTTATTAAAAAAAAGATGAGAGATTTACCTTCGTTGTGTTTAGAAAAGATTTTCTGGGCGATATATAACGAGGATGTGATGGATGACGACCCGATTAACACGATGAAATATATAAGGAATTCATTGTTTAATTGTTTGTTGGTTAATCGGCATTTTTGCAGGCACGTGATTCCAATACTATGGCGAAACACGTTCAATTGGCATTTACCTTCCGCTAAATTGGTCATATCATATCTTTGCTTTCTTTCACCTAAAGCGAGATCTTTCCTTTCACAACGACTTGACATTGATGTGAGAGGTTTATTGGACTATTGTGGTAAAAAGACCCCCTTCTTCAATTACGCATCTTACTTGAGAGAATTAGAATATCGTAGCGTATTGAAAAGTGTACAAGAATTATGGCCTGTAAATCAAAACACATTATTCAAGTTGGGAGGCGTTGATTATCAGTTGTTGATGGTTGAAGAATTGTGTAAAATGTTTTTGTCTCAATGCCCCGCATTGATCAGGTTAGATTTGGCAACTGATTCGAAATTTCAAAATCATTTTAAGTTCACTCCAATCCCATTACATCCTCTCGCGAATCCTTGTTTGTGTAAATTACGAGAATTTAAATTCGGTAAACACCCTGATCAACTAAAAGTAATCAACACGTTATCAAAGCTTTGTCATAACATTGAAATCATACAATTGAGCATTTTTAATCATCATGATCCTACTTTACAATTCGATTGGTCACTTTACGAGGGGATTCATAGACTTATAATGTCTCAATGGTATTTAAAAGAATTCATTTGTTCTTTTGCTCAAAAGGGTTTCTTGTCCGTCATCGGTCCCGCTCTCTTGACAAAATCATCAACTTTACGAGACGTTACCTTTCATGAATGTGACCTTCTCGAAAATGATCATCCTTTTGACGATTTGATTGATCGTTGTAATCTTTCATCATTGACCTTGATCGATTGTAAAAATCTTCAAGGTTCTCACTTTTCCCCTTTAACTCATTCGATCGATCATAAATCTTTTTTTATAAAAAAAACATTACCCTTAAGTTTAAATATCGCATTTAATAGTCCATTACAATGTACATACATCAAATCCATTTTACCACCGAATAATTTATGTTTAACGAGACTTTTACTCAACGATATAATACAACAACCATGTTCACTCATCGATCACGTAACTGTGTATTGTCCTAATTTAATCCATTTTAGGGCAAACATATCGGCTTGCATTTTACCTCAACTACCTAAATTTTTCAAATCATTAAACAAATTAGAAATCATTGAATTAAATAATGAAAAAGTATTTTACGAAAATTTGATACCTACTTTAATCTCAAATGAGTTGGCGATAGAAATTTCCGAATCCATACCAAACTCTTTATATAATTTCACCTTTTTATTGATGGCAGTATTCACGAGTCAAAGTCTTTCATTATTTCTTGAACGATTGGATGAAAGGTGCATTGTGATGAGCGACCTTAACTATTCATATTCATATTATTTTGATGAAGATGAATACGTTGAAGTTGAAATGGGTGACGTGATATTTGAAGAATTTTTCATTCGAGTCGATTTAGAAGAATGGTTGAGAATCAATGAAATTGATAACATATATTTCAAATTACTTGGAAATTTTGAATGTACGAGGTATTTGGACGATGGAAATTCTCGCGTTTATCCCACTTATGTGGAATCGGATGATTAAAAACAAAAAGAAGAAATTCTGTAAATTACTTTATTTTAGTTATATTGTTTATTTTTATTTTTTATCTTTATTTTTATTTTTTTCATTTTCCATTCATGATGTACAAAAAGTCAATAAACGCATTTAACAGTTAATAGATAAAATTTTTAATGAATTATGAAAATGATGGTCACAATCATGTGAAAAAGAGAAAAGGACTTGTTGAACTTATTAGGATGTTGATAAAAGTCGAAATTATTAAAAGGGGGTCCTATACCGTTACACCAACAAACAAGAACGTTTTAATTCCGGTTCCCAAAGACAGAAACAAAAACTAATCAAGGGGCTGACGGATTTTAGAACTGCGTACATAACCACATTTAAGGAAATAATACCGGTTTTCCAACGGGGAATTCCATCCTTTAAACTGTGAATACTTTGTATATGTCCCCTGTGCATATTTTGGGATACTTAATTAAAATAAAATTAGAAAGGATTTTGATCTTATCACAAGTATCCAAATGTATATAATGTATAATTACCACATACACCATCGTGTGAAAATAATAGAAAAATGTCATTGTTTTAAAAAAAAACTGTAAATTCTCCCAAATGCGGTAAAAAGTCACAGCATTTTGTTATTGTCAGTTCAAAATGGAATTGAATATATTTCGTGCGACGAAAAAGTACCAATATAAAATAGATTATCAAAACCTTTTTTCCAATTTTCAATTTTTTCATTTTTTATTTTCTCAAGATCAATTCCACGTCATCTCATTTTTCAAAACTCGGAAACTTAAATAAAAAAATAAAAGTATGTCTTCAAAATTATAAACATCGCTTGTAATCATTCTGATATTTAGAATTAAAGAATGCAATAAAAAAAAAAAAAAAGAAAATTTTATATGAACCTTTTTTTTTTTTTAATTCACAAACCTTCTTATATTTATAAGGCTTCATTATCATCCGCTTAAAATTGTATCTTTTATTAAGAGAAATCTTGGTTTAAAACAATAAAAAAAAAAATGGAAAAACAAATGGCAGAACTCAGTTTACAAAAACTACCCTTACCACCCCCACCACCCAGACCCAACTTGGGAACTAAGGGTACAAAAGTAGTACTTCGGGCTAATTATATTAATGTTACAAAGGTATTTTTCAAATAGTTCTTAATTGATACAGTAATTTATTTATAAAAGTTGCTTAAAGTCCTAACCCTTTTCTTATTTTGTTTTTTTTTTTAAAAAAATAAAAAAAAAAGTTCCCAAATTTAAAGTTGGTTCGATATAATTTTGAAAGTCTTTCACCTCGTGGTAGGAAACCGAGTAAAACGGTCCGAGGAAAGATTTTTATGGAAATGATAAAGCAAAAATTATTTGGCAATTGTTTGCCGGTTTATGATGGAAATGACTTGATATATTGTTCAACTACATTACCAATGGGAAACGGCAAAGAGGATAGTGTTTTAGAAGTTTGTATCATCTATTTCATTATCTCTCTCATCTATAAGAAAAAAAATATATTTACTTAATAATTATCGTTAGGTCGTTCTTCCACCTAGTGAAGATAATAATAACAGACCTACAAAATTCGAAGTAAAAATTAAAAGTGCCAAAGAGATTAATTTACGATCCTTACAGGACTATATTGGTTCGGGGAAAGAACCAGATGTTTCGGATGATGATATTCAAACTTGTATGAATGCGCTTAATACTTACTTAAATTTCAAAGTCCGCAGTGTTTATTTATCGGTTGGAAGAGGAATATATCCTCCTGTGACGGATGTACAAAGGATTCTTTTGGGTACTGGTGAGGAATTAAAAAAAGGATTCTGTCAATCTTTGAGGATAGGCTGGGGTATGTTAATCTTATCAGGTTACGTATTTATAATTTTAGCTCATATTTATTTGGACTAATCCATTATTTAAATTTTGTTTACAGATCGTCTCCTTGTGAATGTCGACACGAGTTTTGGCATTTTTTATCCGCCTGGAAATGTCATGGACGTTATTGCAGGCTTCTTATGGTGTGACAAAAATGATTTGAGGAACGGGATCAAAGAGCAGCATAGGGATCATTTAAATAAGGTGAATAAAGATATCTTGGCGTTTAAAATTTCATAAAATATGTATATTAAATTGAAATTGATTTATAGATATTGAAAGGAGTTAAAATTTACGTCTTGCATCGTGGTGATAAGAAAAGAAAATATACTATTAATGGCTTAACGACTACTTCAGCAGACAGAACTACATTTAAGATTGATGATAAAGATATTTCAGTTACTAAATACTTCCTAGACACATATAAAAAAAGGCTTGAATTTGGAAAACTTCCTTGTATTGTTGATGCAAAAAATTGTTATCTTCCTTTAGAGGTCTGCGAGATAATACCAGGTCGCATTTAGATAAAAATTCTTTCTCCGTTTTTACTCTTTTACTTACGTAAATACCATTTTCTAGATCAACCCTTCAAGTTTACTCTTTCTGATGACGCTCGCGCTGAAATGATCAAATTTACTTGTATCAAACCGGCCGAGCGGTTTAAAACTATTAATAGTTCATTTAACAACTTCTTTCGCTATGATAGCGACGAGTTTTTGAAATCCATTAATATGAATATTGATGTTGAAACAAAGGTAAAAGTTAATGGTAAGAGTCAAAATGCAAAATTATATTATTATTTTTTTGTTTTGTGCTTTTAAAATAGAAGATATTAACGGGTCTTTTCTTAGGACGTGTTCTTCCTAGTGTGTCAATGACTTTTCATAAAAGTAGTAGTCCCGCAGTTCAATTTATAGAAGGGGGGCGTTGGAATCTCGTGAAACGAAAAGTTCTTGATGTAAGTCATTATAAATTTATTTTAGATAGAATATTTTATGATTAACACTTTTTTTTTCCCACGAAAATCCATCAGGGCCAGACATTATTTAATTGGTCAGTGTTAGTGTTGTCCGGAGATAATACGAACGTTGTTGGAGCATTTATGCGACAATTACGCGAAGTTTTAAACGAGAAGGGGATGGTAATATTACAAAATTTAGATATTATTTATAGAGATCCAAATTTTAATTTTTTTGTTTTAAAAAAAAAAATCATAATAGAATATTGCGAATGATCCACAAATTGTACCCTGGGGTCATCAGAGAAATATTAAAGAGGTAAATTACTTGTTAATTATTATAATGTAACGTTCTCAATATATTTAATTTTTGTATTTATTTGTTTTATAGGGATTAATTCAGGCTATTAAAGTTAGAAAGGATCAACAAAAAGGACCTCAATTGATTATAGTCATAATGAAAGAACGGTCTCAATTATATGGTGAAATAAAACGCGCTGGAGAAAATGATTTGGGTGTGCGTACTCAATGCATGTTGGCAAAGCATCTGAGAAAGCGTTCGAACGAGCAATTTTGTGTAAATCTCGGCTTAAAAATAAACGCCAAACTTGGAGGTAGAAACTTTACCCTAACGCCTGGACAGATGAACTTTATTTCTTCGGCACCGGTAAGTATACTAATTTATTATGATCTCAAATTCGATCTAATTAAATTCTGTAATGATTATCATTTATTATCTAGACAATGGTATTCGGCGCGGATGTTTTCCATTCAGGTAAAGGAGAATTTCATATACCTAGCATCGCTGCCGTTTGTGCCTCCATGGATGCCAATGCCACAATTTATAGTGGTCGACATAGTATGCAAAATGAACCACGTAATGAGACTATTGAGAATATGGAAGGAATGGTTGTTGATCTATTAAAAGCTTTCCAAGCCAAAAATAAATGTCTCCCGAAGAGAATTTTATTTTATCGTGATGGAGTTAGCGAGGGGCAATTTAAAAAAGTCATAGAATTAGAAGTGGAAGGAGCGTTGAAACGAGCCTTTAAAAGAGGATATGGCAATAACCCACCAAAATTGACTTTTATTATCGTACAAAAAAGACATCACACAAAGTAATTCAGTTTATGCCACTATTACATATGTTTATTTTTTTTTTTCCATTACACTAAATTTTTTTTTTAATAAATTAGGATTCAACCAGAATCGCCACGTGATGGAGATCGTAACGGTAATTGCAAACCAGGGACTGTTGTTGATACGGGGATTGTTGCAAGACATGAATTTGACTTTTGTGCGTTCCTAATTATTTATATCGTGTACTATTTAAATGTCTTCAATAAGTTATTAATTGTTTATACTTACTTTTACATAGTCCTACAATCTCATGCCACCATTCAAGGGACTGGTCGTTCAGCTCATTATCGTGTGTTAAGAGACGACAACGGGTTTGGTGCTGATGATTTGCAATTGTTAACGAATAACCTATGTTATTTAAATGCAAGGTTGGTAATAATTTCATTCACGTTTTTTACTAAAATAAAATAAATTGTCTAAATATTATGTAACATTTTGACCTAGATGCACATCGGCCATATCAATAGTAACACCCGCATTCTATGCACATTTAATTGCAAATCGCGCGAGACAATATCTTACTTGGGATGGTCAAGCATCAAGATCATCAATTGAAGAAAAACCTAGTTGTCCACCGGTGAAAAAGGATATAGAAAATATTATGTATTTCATTTAAAGATAAAAGAGAAATTAGCTTGAAACAATTAATATATATTTTGATCATATTTGCAAATTATTATTGCTTTTGCTCATTCTTTTTACTTATCAGTATTTCATCATTTTTCATTTTTAATGTAGATTAGTATAGTTTAACAAGATAGCAATTCATCATCTATACCTTGTTTATCATAGAAAGAACAATTAAATAAGTTTACTGGTTATATCAAACTTTTTCATAAATATAAACTTTTGTAAAGTAGAAAATTACATTGTCAAATTTTAAGTCAAGATCATTAAAACCTCTTTTGAAAACCCATTAAATTGCTAGTTAGAATTTAATTTCTATTTATTTGTATATAAGATATCATAAACACTATGAGAATGCTTAACATAAAAAATCGGTAAATATGATGCAGGGTGAATAATTTTTCATTTAAATTATTTGATTTGAAAATGGTTTAAAATGATATACATTTTAATATTATTTAAATTTTAACAAATACTTTATATAAAATATATTAAAGATTTAAAATTAAGAACTAAGAAGAATATATAATCTTAATAAGTAAAGTTTTATTTTTAATTTTATTATTATTAAAAATTATTAAGAAATTTATTTATAAAATTAATAATAAAATTTATAGTAAAAATATAATAATTTAACATTAATAAATATTGCCAACTTTTATTTAATTAAAGTAAATTAAATAATAACTTATTAATAAATATTCATTAAATATTTTCAAAAATTGAATAATAAAAATACAATAATTTAATAAAATTATTAATTTAAAATATATAATAAAATTTATTAAAAATTAGCTTTCTAATAATAAAATAATTATTTTAAATAACTTATATTATTTTAAATAAAAGATAATATATAATTATGAATTAAGAAAAGTATTATAATTTATAATATCATATATATTATAAATTCAAAGATACAAAATTTATGATAACTATAGTGAAAACAACTTAATCCTAACAAAAAATTTTTTAAGAAGCCAAATTTGAAATGTCGATCTTTGTTTACATGATAAAAAATCCTGACAATTTTATTAATCAATAAACATGCACATAATAAGGATATCAGATACAATAGTCAATCACAATTATATAGTCAATCACCATTATCAATAGTCAATTACTATTATTAAAGAAATAGTCTAGATTAATTATTTCTTTTATTACATAATAAATTTCTTGCTTTATATTTTTGTAAAGAAGAATCTTTTTTTTATAAAAATAAAAACTTTTATTAAATAACAAAGTATAATACTTACCTTATGTGATGTATCATATATGATACTCTCACTAGCTGAATTTTTTAATACTTCTGATTTGTAAATATGCCATGTCTAACAAAATGTGAAAAGCATTTAAGGAAAGCTTGTAAAGCAAGAACTATAAGCTGGAATATCAAAAGTAACATTGATAATATGCAAATCGATATTAATGATATATCTATTCATGATGACTTCAATAATGTTGACCTTTCTAATATTAATAATGATACTGATAATTTTCTGTTTTGATAAACTAGTAAAAAATAATGAAGCTGTAAATATTGTAAAAACTTCAAAAAATAGCAAAAAAATATTATTAAGAAAATATCTCTCATAAAACACATAGACTGTATTATGTTGGTAACTCAAACTACACTAAAAGAAGAAAAAAATAGCAATAACATGAAGTAGCAAAGAGACTTTTATATTAGATACTTTTAGAAGTACTGAGAAATCTACTGAGAATATTAATGTAGAAATATATGATAATACTAGTGAGTAGTCAAATGATGAAATTGAGTGTTACAATTAGCATAATAGAATTCTGACTGCTCTCAAAAATCTGAAGTTAGATATTAAAAAAGAAAATATAAATAGTGAGATTTGGATGCGTTTAAATAGCATTCATCTTTACCTTCAACTTATAAAAAACAATTACTCAAAAATGAAAACAAGTAATATTGTTACTAATGTAATAGAAAAAGGAGTATATCATACCAGATATATTTATTCTTGAGCACATAAGTATATAAAAACTCACTAAATTTCTTATTCTTACTAAAGACATCATGCTAAGATTTGAAGCTTTTTTTTAAGATGAAAATATCCTTCTTCAAGTAAAATCATATATTCTGTAAAATAAGTGAAATATTACTTCACAAATACTAATAATATAAATGAATAAGATCATTTTACTAGGATTTGAATTTGTGCTATCTCTGACTATAAATGCTAATACTGCGAAGAATTATTTGAAAGAGCTAGTATATATGTATACTAAGGTAAAAAAGAGAATATATATAAATAGACATGAGAGAAAAGATGTGGTAGCTTATTGAAAAGTATTTTAGAAGAATGAATGAACTTAAAAATAGAATGCCTATTTTCTCAGAAGATAATTTGAAAAAGATAACCTGATCAGATAATAATATGCAATCACTTATCCTTGTTATATACAATAAATACATTTTTTCAGCTTATGATAGAAGTCAAAGCCTTTGATTCCTAATAGAGAGTAACCTTTACGAAAAAAAGGTAATGATCACTTAATTCACATTAATGATTTTTTAACTAAAGTTTATGATCGTTTTGTTCTTTCCAATAAAATGCATATACCAAATATTCCTAAAGAAGTCTATGTTATTATGTATTCAGAAAAAAATAATAATAGATAGTGGAAGGCTGAGAATTTAGTAAATCAAGTGATTGAACATGCTATACCTATATTTGAAGTACATTTTCAGAATACCAGGCATTGTTTACATTTGACAATACATCAAATCATGCTGCATTTTTACCAGATGCACTTATTACCAAATATATGAACCTTAGTCCTGAAGAAAAGCAGCCAAAGATGTAAAACACATATTTTAGTAATAGGATTTAACAAGATATAGTTTTTCTATTAGACCATCATATTTCTAAGTTAAGTGAACAACTAAAAGGTTTAAAATAAGTTCTAATAGAAAAGAGATTGTGACCAAATGAAAGATTAAAATTAGAAGAAGTATAAAAATTAATGAGTAAATAACCAGACTTTTTAGTGCAAAGGAGCAACTAGAAGAAGCTATTATTGCAGCTAAACATCAATTTATATTTTACCTAAATTTCATTGTAAGCTTAATTATTGAAAACTTCTAAAATGCAACAAAAAATTTAGTTAGCTATATTGTGATTACTCATAAATAAAATTACAAGAAACTGATTTATTAGCCTTTACCTCTGTTTCACTTACAATTATCTGCCAGTATATAAGAAAAGCTTTTCATTATATAGATGTATATTAAAAAGATTTAACAGGTAAAGTAACAAAATTTGCAGTTAAAAAGTATTGTTTATACCGTTGGATTTCTGATTCAATCTTACAATCAGTTCATATTTATTAAATTAGTTTTGTTTGTATAAATTTACTCGCATTAGCTATAGGTAAAAAAAGAAAAAATTAGTGTTATGTAAATATCAATAATAACAATTAATGCAAAATACTTAATAAACTTATTTTTTTAAACATTAATACTTTAAGATTTTGAAATGAACATTTTATTGTAGTAGAATACTTTATTGTGATAAAACACTTTATTGTGACAGAATAGAAAACAAATTTGTTTTATTCTTAACAAAATACAATTAAAGATAGCCAGTATTATAAAATGTAAATTAATCAATCAATGATAGAAATTATGATCATGTGTATCATGTATAGAGTAACCAAAATATCTGATTTAATAGTAAAATAATCTGATTTTGAATTGCTAATACTTTACCAAAAATCATTTTATGAAAAAACTAAAATTATAGTTTTATTAAACTTGAGTTACTCTATTATTCTATGATCATATTTTATGCTTATCATTTTTTTGAGTAAGATGTAATAATTTGAATTTTATTAATTTTATTTGTTATGACTAAATTATTTGCACTATATAATAAATGTAATATTATTATTATTATATTTTTATAAAACTAAATATTTTTTTATTATTAGTCTAAAACGAAGTGTAAAACTATATATGTACAGAGTCTAAGTTATATATATATATATCTGTCTTGCTTAATAATTGAGTTAATACTAATTGGTCTTTACAATTACATAAAAGTTTAGATAAAAACAAATACTAGTAGATTGTTTTGGACTTAATAATAGTTCCTATTTTTTAGTTATTATTATAAAAGTATTAAAAGTAAAGTATTTCTTATAATTAATTTATAATATAATACATATCTATTATTTGTTATTTTCAAATATCCAGATTTATTTATCATCTTAAATAATAAGATGCAGATCACATGTTAAAAATAATAGGCTAAATAAATAATAAATAAATAAATATATTACCTAAATATATTATTAATATATTGAATTTTTTCTTAAGTAAAAATGGTTACCAAATATAAAAAGTTTTTAAATATCCTTAATACTATTTAATTTAAATTTCTTTTTTTATTTATTTTCATATTTCATTATATTAAAGTTTCAGATTAGATATATTATATGCAAACTTTCAATATTACATTAGAAATATATAAAGTATAAATGGAAGATATATACTTTGTGGCATATTCATATTACTTAAAATTCTTCCTATTCATGTTAAATTATAAATAAACAAAGATTATACTTATAATTCATATTATCATATTATTACAAAAAAATAAAATTTAACATCTTTTTCATAAGTCTCTTTACTTTTTGGTCTTTATATAATTGAAAAGTTTAATAGTTTATATATATGTTTAGAAATTTAAAATAATAATGATAAGAGTTTTACATATAATATGAAATTTTGAAGATATAAAAATATTACAAATTATATATTATAAAATAAATAATATTTTTATTGCAAATATAAAAATATATATAAAATTATTAAAAAAGTTTCTATTTTGAATATTCTAAGGTTGCATAATTCTATAATATTCATGAATTATAAGCAAAAGTAAATTTAATTTATTCAAATATTTTTAGAGTTATTACTATAAAACTTAATCTTAAGAAAAAATCATAAAATTAACTATATTATATTAGAAAACTTATAGTACACATCATACTTTTGCAATTCTTAAATATAATAATAACTTATTATATATACTAAAAATTTTACAAATAATCTATAATCTTTAATAATTTTCTGAAAAAAATATATAAATTATTAAAAAAATAGAAGAATAAGAAGAAAAAATAAAATTATAGAAATTTGATGATATTGCTAAATAAAATTAGAATCATGTTAACATAAGTTTATTTAAAATTAATTAAATAAATCAAATAATACAATAATTTTTGAATCTATTTTTAGGATTTTGTATTTTACTGTCTTATAAACTTACTATTTAAGAAAAAATTAAAATCAAAAAATTTGAATTTACATTTTCTAAATATATATTAATTTTAAAAAAATTCTAAAATGTTTACCTTATAAAGCTTTTACTATTAGACTTATATAAATATTATAATTACTGCTTTAAATTTGAATAGTATCATGAATTTTTAAATAAATGATATATATCACTTTTATAAAACTCAAATTTTAATCCACATATATTATTTAATGTACTTGCAAAAGTATTTAAATAATAAGAGTTTCAAGATAAATAAGAAGCAGCAATATTAGCATATATTAATAAAAAACATATTTTTGTTTTAATATATATAAGCATAGGAAAAATAATGTGCTATTAGATTTCTATAATATTATGAAGGTTTAACTATTATAATAAGTCTATTCAAGTAATAAGTTAACTCATAATTTTTAATTAATAAAAATATATATATTTACATGATTTTTCTTTTATAGATTTAAATAATTGCTATTGAAATTATATTTATACTGAAAAAAACAATCTTCAAAATATTATGAAGAAGTATTTTTTTAAATTATTATTAAACTGATTAAGATATAATATATTATCACAAAAAGTTTTATTACTAATTAATCATTTACCAAAATACTTACTAGAAATTTAAAACCATTTTAAGTCTAAAGCGAAATTTTTTATTTAAAATAAATAAATTTTTATTTTTATTATTTTATTTATTTTTTATTTACTAATCTTATTGTATATGTAGTATGATAACAGAAATACTCACATGATTATAAAATTTTCACACTATTTTCTAAAAGTATAATATTCTATACTTCACTCTGAACAATAAACTTTTCTAAATATGTATCAGTATCTTTTATAATAGATAAATTGTATTGTATTATTGAATATAAGTATTTTAGATAAGTAAATTGATTTAATTATGATTAATATTTCTTTTCATATTATATACTTATTATTAAATTGAAACTTATTTAAGGAAATGTAAGATCAACTTAAAAAAATTCTATTTTATTTTTTAATAATCTGATCATAATGTTTACAGAAGTTTATAAAGAAATTGATACTTATAAAATTTTAGAAAATCTTCATCTTATTTCATATAATATTATTTTATTCAAGAGACAAGTTTTTAATACTTTAAATTTACAATTTAAATACATTATAAAAATACTAAAAAAAATATAATTAAAGAAATTATCAAATTATAGAAAAAATAAATAATGTAAATATATTATTTGTTATCTAATAATATACTTATATGATAAAATTTATAAGTAACTTCATGAAAAATTAAATATTAATATAGTGATAGCTATTTATTATAGTTTTTTAAATAGTAAGAAAAAAAGAAAATTAAGATCTTAAAAAGTCAATACTATTTATCTCAAAATTGTATATAATTTTATCTTTTTAATAAGGTAATCTCATATAAAAAACTAAAAAAATAGAAAAAGATGGTAATATATAATTTTTTATACTTATTATGATATATACTAATTATATAATCATAGTATAAAAAGAGAATTATAATTATTAATTTTATAAAAAAATTATTATAAACTTAAATTATAATTAAAATAATAATATATATTATAGAGTAATAAAAGATATTAATGATAATATTGAGGCAAATAAAAAATAAATATATCTGACTAAAGCATATAAAATAATTTTGAAGTTGTTCATTTTGTGAAAAACAATATATATGCAGAGAATATATACTTGCAAAAATATTTTATATAGAATAGTAATACTTTAAATTCTCTATAAAAGTGTTATAATAATTATTTATAAGTATAAAATGAGTCAGTATACAGAGTTGATATAAATTTGATGATAATAAGATGATAAATAGTTGAAAAAATAATAAATAAATTGTATAAAAATAACAAAATAATAATATCAAAAGCTATTATACAAATTTATTATAATTTTAAATATAATAATAAAGAAATTATCTTACTGATAATCTATGAAAAAAAGCAAAAAAACTAATTTGAACAAAAGTTGATATTTTTTACCTATTAGATTTACTTATAATATAAAGAAGATAATAAATTTATATAAGCTAAATTCAACTAGTAATATATTATAAATATATATTCATATAGTTAATCTTGCTAAAGGTAGAACTGCATTAATAAGAATAGAGAATTAAAAAATTTATCTTTATTCTTAAAATAATAAAAAATATATATATATATATATATATTACTTTATATAATAAGTTAACTTAATATTAAACTAAAAAATTGAAAACTAATAATATTTATTTTATATTTGCAAAAATAAATAGATATTTGCAATTTTTTTAAAACTTCATATAAAAAGATTTTTTAAAAAAAATTTATATTAATAGAACTTTTTAAATTAAAAAAATAGAAGATAAAATCATAGCTTTTTAATCATATATTTTTATCCATTTATGTTAAGTATTATAAAAATTTATTTTATATCAAAATTAGAATTATATAATAATTTTTATTAACCATTTACTATAATGATAACTTAAAACAAATATTTTACCCTTAAATTTTAAATATTTTTAAAATTTTATTTTTAATAAATTTAATAAATTAAATTTTTTTTATATAAAATAATGTATAGAGTATAATATTATGTAATTTATAATTTATTATTTTAAAAAAACATTAATTTTTTATTTTTTTAAGTAAATTATTAATATTTAAAGATGGCGTTGCAACATTGTAATACTTATTTGTCACCTATTGCAACTTAAATTTTAATAATGTTGCAATTTGTTGCAACATTGTGATGCTTATTTGTCACCTGTTGCAACTAATTAAGGCGCCATCTTTATTAATATTAATCCTTTATTTAATCTATCAGATTTTACTAATAACAGAAAATAATATATAAAATCAAACTAAAAATATTTTATATAAAATATAACTATAAAAAAAATTACTATATAATATTATTTTAAATAAACTAGCTTATAATATTATAATATTAAATAAATAAAATATAATAAAATAATATAATAAAATAAATAATACATAATAAATATAATAAAAATATTAAAAAAAATAATAATGCTAAAATAAAAAAATATTACATATAATTATATAAGTTAAAATATTTTAAAAGTATTTAAAATAATATATTTTATATATCTTTTATTAATATTTAATTTAATAAAAAATACTTTAAAATTTTAAAATATTTTTTATTAATTTTTTTAATAAAAAATACTTTAAATTTTAAAGATATTTTTATTAATATTTTATCTAGAAAGACTTCAAAAATTTAAAAATATATTTATAAATTAAAAATTTAAAGATATCTTTTATTAATATTTTTTAATAAAATTATTTTAAAGTTTTAAAAATATTATTATTAAAATTTTATTTATTAAATAATACTAAAGTTTAAAATATCTTTTATTATTTTATTCTAATAAAAAACTTAAGATATCTTTTATTAATTTTTTAAATAAAATCATTTTAAAATGCTAAAATAGTAAAATTTAAAAATATTTTTTTAATAAGTATATTTTATCAAATTTTTTTTTAAATAAAAAACATTTAAAATTTTAATACTTTTATTATATAAACTTTAAAGTAATTAATTTAAAATTTTAGATAATTAGTTCAATTCAAATTTTTTTAATGTGAATTAAATTATAATCTAAATTTTTTAAATTAATTTTTTTTACAATTTAAATTGAATATTTAATTTTAATTTTTAAATTAATTGATTTATCTGAAGTTTAAAAAAAATAATAATAATTTTTATTTAATATATTTATTTATAGATTTTAAAGGTAAAAATAATTATTTATTTAATAAAATCAGAATTTTAATTTATTTAAAAATTTAAACTTTTTTATATTAATAATATAAATTAAACTAAAGAAAATTTCTAAGTTAACACAGAGTATATATACCTGTATCATGTGATAAATATTTGTCACTGGTAAAGTTCTGAACAGTTCAGATTAATCCGAAAATTTTTGGTTCAGATCAACTTTAGTTCAGTTCAGATTTTTTTTGGATTATAAATCTAATCTGAACTGAAAAAAATCTGAACTGAACCAAAAATTTCAGATTAATCCAAAATTTCAGATTG